>SJYW01001199.1:537968-569796 GCA_006410735.1 Raphicerus campestris | reverse complement strand
TCTTCGGTGCTCAGCCTTCTTCACAGTCCAACTCTCACATCCATCCATGACCACAGGACAAAACATAGCCTTGACTAGATGGACCTTAGTCGGCAAAGTAATGTCTCTGCTTTTGAATATACTATCTAGGTTGGTCATAACTTTTCTTCCAAGGAGTAAGCGTTTTTTAATTTCATGGCTGTAGTCACCATCTGCAATTTGTAATTATTTTTCTATTTTACATTACATATGCTTCTCATATTGTCTTTCTAGCTCATTACTGTATTCCCAATACCCAGTAAGGTATTCATCACCTAGAATGAAATAGTAAGTACCTGATGAATTAAGGCATAAAGGTAGGTAATAATGTGAACAATCTTGCAACATAATCTGCATTTCAAAAGTTTATAGATGAAGAAATTGGGGAATACAAGACTAATTGATTGTTTAAAGTGAAATGGGTGCTTTAAACAGTAAAGTCTAATTTGTTTTAATGAAAACCTTGTGTAACTGTTTATAGAAATACGATGATATTTGAGATAGAGGTTACAGAATATGGATATATACGTGCTTAAACATTCTAAATATAACTAAATAGACTCAGTCAGTTAGTCAGTTCAGTTACTCAGTTGTGTCNATATCTATAGGACATTTCACCTCAAAACACCGAAATCCTCCTATTTCTCAAGTGCTCACGGAACCTTCTCCAGGATTGTGGGTGCCTAAATGGGAAACCTCGGAAAACAAAGGGGCTAGCTTTGTGGTCGAAAACCTAAGATGGCGCCTGGTGAAAGAGATGGGGGCAGGGTCTATGTCGTCTGTCAAAGTTTTTGATTGGCCCTTTTGATTTCTGTGCACATAGACAGTGTGTGATCTCCATAGACTCTTTTAATAATGAAGGCAACATGATTTGACCTTTAAAGTGATTGGTGCAGCTATGGAAAAGTCCCTCCTAAAACCCTCCTGTTTGTCTATATAAACTGGGAGTTTGCAACAATAAACTGGAACTGCTTCGATGGAACCCCTGTCGCCTCTGATTGTGTCTCGCTCACCAAGGGGCTGGGTTGGCGGACAGCAGGCTCACCTCTATTCGGGACCCCTTGGCTTTGCGGAGGGAAGTTCCACTGCCTCTACTCTTTCTGCGGAGCACCACCTGCACAGGATAGATCACATCCTGGGCCATAAATCTAGCCTTGATAAATTCAAGAAAATCGAGATCATTCCAAGCATATTTTCTGACCATAATGCATTAAGATTAGATCTCAATTACAGGAGAAAAACTATTAAAAATTTTAACATATGGAGGCTGAACAACGCTTCTGAATAACCAACAAATCACAGAAGAAATAAAAAAAGAAATCAAAATATGCATAGACACGAATGAAAATGAAAACACAACAACCCAAAAACATGTGGGACACTATAAAAGCAGTGCTAAGAGGAAAGTTCATAGCAATACAAACATACCTCAAGAAACAAGAAAAAAGTCAAATAAATAACCTAACGCTACACCTAAAGCAACTAGAAAAGGAAGAAATAGAGAACCCCAGAGTTAGTAGAAGGAAAGAAATCGTAAAAATTAGGGCAGAAATAAATGCTAAAGAAACAAAAGAGACCATAGCAAAAATCAACAAAGCAAAAGGCTGTTTATTTGAAAGGATAAGTAAAATTGACAAACCATTAGCCAGACTCCTCAAGAAACAAAGAGAAAAATATCAAATCAATAAAATTAGAAATGAAAATGGAGAGATAACAACAGACAAAACAGAAATACAAAGGATCATAAGAGACTACTATCAGCAATTTTATACCAATAAAATGGACAGTGTGAAAGAAATTGGACAAATTCTTAGAAAAGTACAGCTTTCCAAAACCGAAAAGTGAAAGTGAAGTCGCTCAGTTGTGTCTGACTCTTTGCGACCCCGTGGACTGTAGCCTACCAGGCTTCTCTGTCCATGAGATTCTCTAGGCAAGAATACTGGAGTGGGTTACCATTTCCATCTCCAGGGGATCGTCCCAACCCAGGGACTGAACCTGAATCTCCCACATTGGAGGCAGATGCTTTAACCTCTGAGCCACCAGGGGTGCCCCTGAACCAGGAAGAAATAGAAAATCTTAATAGACCCATCACAAGCATGGAAATTGAAACTGTAATCAGAAATCTTCCAGCTAACAAAAGCCCAGGTCCAGACGGCTTCACAGCTGAATTCTACCAAAAATTTCGAGAAGAACTAACACCTATCTTACTGAAACTATTCCAGAAAATTTCAGAGGAAAGTAAACTTCCAAACTCATTATATGAGGCCACCATCACCCTAATACCAAAATCTGACAAAGATGCCACACAAAGAAAGCAAACTATAGGCCAATTTCACTGATGAATATGATGCAAAAATCCTTAACAAAATTCTAGCAATCAGAATCCAACAACACATTAGAAAGATCATACACCATGACCAGGTGGGCTTTATCCCAGGAATGCAAGGATTCTTTAATATCCGCAAACCAATTAGTGTAATTCACCACATTAACAAATTAAAAAATAAAAGCCATATGATTATCTCAATAGAGGCAGAGAAAGCCTTTGACAAAATTCAACATCCATTTGTGATAAAAACTCTCCAGAAAGCAGGAATAGAAGGAACATACCTCAACATAATAAAAGCTATATATGACAAACCCACAGCAAACATTATCCTCAACGGTGAAAAACTAAAAGCATTTCCCCTCAAGTCAGGAACAAGACAAGGGTGCCCACTTTCACCACTATTATTCAATATAGTTCTGGAAGTTCTGGCCACAGCAATCAGAGCAGAAAAAGAAATAAGAGGAATCCAAATTGGAAAAGAAGAAGTAAAACTTTCACTGTTTGCAGATGACATGCTCCTCTACATAGAAAATCCTAAAGACTCGACCAGAAAACTACTAGAGCTAATCAATGAATATAGTAAAGTTGCAGGATATAAAATCAACACTCAGAAATCCCTTGCATTCCTATACACTAATAATGAGAAAGTAGAAAAAGAAATTAAGGAAACAATTCCATTCACCATTGCAACCAAAAGAATAAAATACTTAGGAGTATACCTACCTAAAGAAACTAAAGATCTATATATCGAAAACTTTAAAACACTGATAAAAGAAATCAAAGAGGACACTAACAGATGGAGAAATATTCCATGTTCGTGGATCGGAAGAGTTAATATAGTGAAAATGAGTATACTACCCAAAGCAATCTACAGATTCAATGCAATCCCCATCAAGCTACCAACAGTATTTTTCACAGAACTAGAACAAATAATCTCAAGATTTGTATGGAAACACAAAAAGCCGCGAATAGCAAAAGCAATCTTGAGAAAGAAGAATGGAACTGGAGGAATCAACTTGCCTGACTTCAGGCTCTACTACAAAGCCACAGTCATTAAGACAGTATGGTACTGGCACAAAGACAGAAATATAGATCAATGGAACAAAATAGAAAGCCCTGAGATAAATCCACACACTTATGGATACCTTATCTTCGACAAAGGAGGCAAGAACATACAATGGAGTAAAGACAGTCTCTTTAACAGGTGGTGCTGGGAAAACTGGTCAACCACATGTAAAAGAATGAAACTAGATCACTTTCTAACTCCACACACAAAAATAAACTCAAAATGGATTAAAGATCTAAACGTAAGACCAGAAACTATAAAACTCCTTGAGGAGAACATAGGCAAAACACTCTCCGACATACATCACAGCAGGATCCTCTATGATCCACCTCCCAGTAAACTGGAAATAAAAGCGAAAATAAACAAATGGGATCTAATTAAAATTAAAAGCTTCTGCACAACAAAGGAAACTATAAGTAAGGTGAAAAGACAGCCTTCTGAATGGGAGAAAACAATAGCAAATGAAGCAACTGACAAACAACTAATCTCAAAGATATACAAGCAACTTATGCAGCTCAACTCCAGAAAAATAAACGATCCAATCAAAAAATGGGCCAAAGAACTAAACAGGCATTTCTCCAAAGAAGACATACAGATGGCTAACAAACACATGAAAAGATGCTCAACATCACTCATTATCAGAGAAATGCAAATCAAGACCACAATGAGGTACCATTTCACACCAGTCAGAATGGCTGCGATCCAAAAGTCTACAAGCAATAAATGCTGGAGAGGATGTGGAGAAAAGGGAACCCTCTTACACTGTTGGTGGGAATGCAAACTAGTACAGCCACTATGGAGAACAGTGTGGAGATTCCTTAAAAAATTGCAAATAGAACTGCCTTATGACCCAGCAATCCCACTGCTGGGCATACACACCGAGGAAAGCAGAATTGAAAGAGACACATGTACCCCAATGTTCATCGCAGCACTGTTTATAATAGCCAGGACATGGAAGCAACCTAGATGTCCATCAGCAGATGAATGGATAAGAAAGCCGTGGTACATATACACAATGGAGTATTACTCAGCCATTAAAAAAAATAAATTTGACTCAGCTCTAATGCGGTGGGTGAAACTAGAGCTGATTATACAGAGTGAAGTAAGCCAGAAAGAAAGACACCAATACAGTATACTGACACATATATATGGAATTTAGAAGGATAGTAATGATGATCCTGTAAGTGAGACAATATAAGAGACACAGAGGTATAGAACAGACTTTTGGACTCTGAGGGAGAGGGAGAGGGAGAGGGTGGAATGATGTGGGAGAATGACATTTAAACATGTATACTATCATGTAAGAAACAAAGCACCAGTCTATGTTCAGTACAGTATACAGGATGCTTGGGGCTGGTGCACTGGGATGATCCAGAGAGATGATATGGGATGGGAGGTGGGAGGGGGACTCAGGATTGGGAGCTTATATACACCCATGGTGTATTCATGTCAATGGCATGACAAAACCAATACAGTATTTTAAAATAAAATAAAGTAAAAATAAAATTTGAAAAATAAATAAATAATTATTTTTCCAAAAGGGGGAAAAAAAAATCACAGGGAATCACAAAAGATCCTAAATGCCCAAAGTAATATTAAGAAAAAAGAACAAAGCTGGAGATATTCTACTTCCTTTTTAAAAAGTATGTCACAAAGCTATAGTAATCAAAACATCATAGTACTCACATAAAACCAAACTCATAGACTAGTGAAACATAATAGAGTCCAGAAGTAATCCACTCTTATATGGTCAGCTTAATTTTTGAATAGCTTGTTTTCAGTGTATAAAAATTCAAGAGACAATTTTACATTTTGATTCGTATTCTGTAACTTTCCTGAATTTGCTTATTAATTTTACCAGTTTTGTTTATTAATACTACCAGTTTTGGATTTTTTTCTGCCTTTTTTTTTTTTTGGTGGGGTAATCAGATAAACCATGTCATATAAACCACGTCATCTGTAAATAAAAACAATTTGATTCCTTCGTTTATGACTTTTATGGCTTTTATTTTTCCTCTTGCCTTGATGCTCTGGCTAGACTTCCTGAACTATGTCAGATTAAAGTGGCAAAAATGGGCATCCTTGTCTTGTTCCTGATTCTAGAGTAAAAGATTTCAACTTCTCACCATGGATTGTGATGCTATCTGCACACCTGGAGTGTATAATCTTGATTATGCTCAGGTACATTCCTACTACACTAATACCTTGAGATTTTATGATAAATGGATGCTGAATTTTGTCAAATTCTTTCTTTGCATCTATTTTAAAAATCATTTAATTTTTTTCTTCATTCTGCTAATATTATGCGTCAGATCCTATTTATGTATGTTGAACCACCCCAGGGATAAATCTCATTTTATGGAGTATTATTTGGGCCTTCCCTGATAGCTGATTTGGTAAAAAAATAAAAAAAATAAAAAAAAAATCTGCCTGCAATATAGGAGGCTCTGGTTCGATCCCTGGGTCGGGAAGATCCTTGGGAAAAGGGTTGGCTACCCATGCCAGTATTCTGATCTGAAGAATTCCACAGACTATATGGACTATACAGTCTATGGGGTAGCAAAGAGTCAGACAAAACTGAGTAATTTGCACATCTTTTTAATGTATCATTGAATTAAATTTTCTAGCAGGGATATTGCAAAAAATTATTTAATATGGATATTGGTTTGTATTTTTCTTGTTTTGTGTTTATTTGGGTTTGTTGTGAAGATGATGCTAACTTTATAAGATGAGTTGGAACTGTTTATTTTTCAAAACACTTCCAACTCATTTTGGCTAAGAGGGTAAAGCATCTGCCTGCAGTGCGGGAGACCCAGGTTCAATCTCTGTGTTGGGGAGATTCCCTGGAGAAGGAAATGGCAACCCACTTCAGTATTCTTGCCTGGAAAATTCCATGGACAGAGGAGCATGGTAGGATATAGTCCATGGGGTTGCAAAGAGTCAGACACGACAGAGCGACTTCACTTTCAGGAAGAATTTGAGGGTTTGTGTTAATCCTTAAATGCTTATTAGAAATCACCAATGAAGGCATGTGGTCCTGAGTGTTTTCCTCTGTAAAAAAACCTTTTATTTATTCATTTTTGGCCACACCGGGTCTTTGTTGCTGCTCTCAGACTGTCTTTAGTTGCTGCACGTGGGGCTTCTCTTCATTATGCTGCAGAGGCTTCACATTTCACTGGCTTCTATTGTTTCAGAGCAGAGACTCTAGCATGTGGGCTTCAGCAGTTGTAGCCCTTGAGCTCAGTACTGGCAGCTCACTGGCTTTAGACAGCTTAGTTGCCCCTTGACATGTAGACTCTTCCCAGACCAGTGATTTAACCCATGTCCTTTACATTGGCAGGCAGATTCTCAACTGCTAGACCACAAGGGGCGTCTGGTCCTGAGCTTTTCCTGTTGATGGATTTTTGATTACTGACACAATCTATTTACTCAAATTGGTATGTTCATATTTTCTATTTCATGATTCAGTCTTGGTAGGTTATGTGTTCTAGTAACTGGTTAATACCTTTTAAGTTAACCAATTTATAAGCATATAAACATTGATAGTAAGTAGTCTCAATCCTTTGTACTTTTGTGGTATCAATTTTAACGTTTTCACTTTTGTTTCCAATTTTATTTATTAGAAACATTTTTTTTTCATCTTTAGTCTAGCTAGTGTTTTACAATTTGGTTTTTTATTTATTTTTTTAAAGCAACTTAGTATCATTGATTTCTCTACTGTCTGTCTAGTCTCTATTTTATTTATTTCCTAGATTTCATCATTTTATTTTTGTGCTATGTTTGGGTTTAGTTTGTTCTTTTTCAAGTGCTTGAGATATAAAGTTAGGTTGGGTACTTGATTTTTCTTTTTCATTAATATAGACATTTATTGCTATAAACTTTCCTCTTAGAACCGCTTGCTCTGTCCTGTAAATTTTGGTATATTTTATTTCTATTTTGGGTTGCTTCAAGATACTTTTTTGATGTCCACTGCTTTATCATCTGAAGAATTTGTTATTCATGAGTGTACTGTTTGATTTCCACATATTTGGAAATTTTTCAGTTTTGCTTCTGTCACTAGTTTATAGTTTTATACAATTATGGTAGGAAATGATACTTATTTGATGGAGTACTGTTTGCCTAGTTCTTCATAATCTAGACTGATTTCAACAGGTAAAGAAAGACCTTCTCTTGCTGGTTCCCCTGGGCCAGCAATCCCTAATGTAACCCCATTGGGGATTGTCTCTACAGTCACATTCCATTTGGGTTCAGGTAAACTCCTGTGGCTGCTGCTGGGTATTTACTAGTTTGGCAAGACTGTGGCCAGTGCTTGGGCAGGTTTGGATCCTGTCTGGTCCCTGGGCAGACTGGACTGCTTCTAGGTCCGTGATCAGCAGGGCTGGTGCTGAAACAAAGTTCTTCTTCAGGTCTGCATTTGATGGGCATGTTACTAGGTGTGGGAATGGATGTAGCTCCACCTGGATTCTGGGTAGACTCTCACAGGATCACTGTGAGGGTCCCTTGGCAAGGCAAGATTGGAGCTGATTGTGGCTGAGAGAGGCAGAAATCAGGTCAATGAGTTACTTTAGGTTCTGGAGCTTGGGCTGTGGTTTGTAGGCCTTCTTCTGGGGACAGGAGTGGGCATGTCTCCTGTAAGTTTCCTGAGCAAGCAGGATTGTCCCCAGACTATAGCTCACATGGGTTGAAATTGAATCATAGGACTGCNATTCTACTTCCTTTTTAAAAAGTATGTCACAAAGCTATAGTAATCAAAACATCATAGTACTCACATAAAACCAAACTCATAAACTAGTGAAACATAATAGAGTCCAGAAGTAATCCACTCTTATATGGTCAGCTTAATTTTTGAATAGCTTGTTTTCAGTGTATAAAAATTCAAGAGACAATTTTACATTTTGATTCGTATTCTGTAACTTTCCTGAATTTGCTTATTAATTTTACCAGTTTTGTTTATTAATACTACCAGTTTTGGATTTTTTTCTGCCTTTTTTTTTTTTTTGGTGGGGTAATCAGATAAACCATGTCATATAAACCACGTCATCTGTAAATAAAAACAATTTGATTCCTTCGTTTATGACTTTTATGGCTTTTATTTTTCCTCTTGCCTTGATGCTCTGGCTAGACTTCCTGAACTATGTCAGATTAAAGTGGCAAAAATGGGCATCCTTGTCTTGTTCCTGATTCTAGAGTAAAAGATTTCAACTTCTCACCATGGATTGTGATGCTATCTGCACACCTGGAGTGTATAATCTTGATTATGCTCAGGTACATTCCTACTACACTAATACCTTGAGATTTTATGATAAATGGATGCTGAATTTTGTCAAATTCTTTCTTTGCATCTATTTTAAAAATCATTTAATTTTTTTCTTCATTCTGCTAATATTATGCGTCAGATCCTATTTATGTATGTTGAACCACCCCAGGGATAAATCTCATTTTATGGAGTATTATTTGGGCCTTCCCTGATAGCTGATTTGGTAAAAAAATAAAAAAAATAAAAAAAAAATCTGCCTGCAATATAGGAGGCTCTGGTTCGATCCCTGGGTCGGGAAGATCCTTGGGAAAAGGGTTGGCTACCCATGCCAGTATTCTGATCTGAAGAATTCCACAGACTATATGGACTATACAGTCTATGGGGTAGCAAAGAGTCAGACAAAACTGAGTAATTTGCACATCTTTTTAATGTATCATTGAATTAAATTTTCTAGCAGGGATATTGCAAAAAATTATTTAATATGGATATTGGTTTGTATTTTTCTTGTTTTGTGTTTATTTGGGTTTGTTGTGAAGATGATGCTAACTTTATAAGATGAGTTGGAACTGTTTATTTTTCAAAACACTTCCAACTCATTTTGGCTAAGAGGGTAAAGCATCTGCCTGCAGTGCGGGAGACCCAGGTTCAATCTCTGTGTTGGGGAGATTCCCTGGAGAAGGAAATGGCAACCCACTTCAGTATTCTTGCCTGGAAAATTCCATGGACAGAGGAGCATGGTAGGATATAGTCCATGGGGTTGCAAAGAGTCAGACACGACAGAGCGACTTCACTTTCAGGAAGAATTTGAGGGTTTGTGTTAATCCTTAAATGCTTATTAGAAATCACCAATGAAGGCATGTGGTCCTGAGTGTTTTCCTCTGTAAAAAAACCTTTTATTTATTCATTTTTGGCCACACTGGGTCTTTGTTGCTGCTCTCAGACTGTCTTTAGTTGCTGCACGTGGGGCTTCTCTTCATTATGCTGCAGAGGCTTCACATTTCACTGGCTTCTATTGTTTCAGAGCAGAGACTCTAGCATGTGAGCTTCAGCAGTTGTAGCCCTTGAGCTCAGTACTGGCAGCTCACTGGCTTTAGACAGCTTAGTTGCCCCTTGACATGTAGACTCTTCCCAGACCAGTGATTTAACCCATGTCCTTTACATTGGCAGGCAGATTCTCAACTGCTAGACCACAAGGGGCGTCTGGTCCTGAGCTTTTCCTGTTGATGGATTTTTGATTACTGACACAATCTATTTACTCAAATTGGTATGTTCATATTTTCTATTTCATGATTCAGTCTTGGTAGGTTATGTGTTCTAGTAACTGGTTAATACCTTTTAAGTTAACCAATTTATAGGCATATAAACATTGATAGTAAGTAGTCTCAATCCTTTGTACTTTTGTGGTATCAATTTTAACGTTTTCACTTTTGTTTCCAATTTTATTTATTAGAAACATTTTTTTTTCATCTTTAGTCTAGCTAGTGTTTTACAATTTGGTTTTTTATTTATTTTTTTAAAGCAACTTAGTATCATTGATTTCTCTACTGTCTGTCTAGTCTCTATTTTATTTATTTCCTAGATTTCATCATTTTATTTTTGTGCTATGTTTGGGTTTAGTTTGTTCTTTTTCAAGTGCTTGAGATATAAAGTTAGGTTGGGTACTTGATTTTTCTTTTTCATTAATATAGACATTTATTGCTATAAACTTTCCTCTTAGAACCGCTTGCTCTGTCCTGTAAATTTTGGTATATTTTATTTCTATTTTGGGTTGCTTCAAGATACTTTTTTGATGTCCACTGCTTTATCATCTGAAGAATTTGTTATTCATGAGTGTACTGTTTGATTTCCACATATTTGGAAATTTTTCAGTTTTGCTTCTGTCACTAGTTTATAGTTTTATACAATTATGGTAGGAAATGATACTTATTTGATGGAGTACTGTTTGCCTAGTTCTTCATAATCTAGACTGATTTCAACAGGTAAAGAAAGACCTTCTCTTGCTGGTTCCCCTGGGCCAGCAATCCCTAATGTAACCCCATTGGGGATTGTCTCTACAGTCACATTCCATTTGGGTTCAGGTAAACTCCTGTGGCTGCTGCTGGGTATTTACTAGTTTGGCAAGACTGTGGCCAGTGCTTGGGCAGGTTTGGATCCTGTCTGGTCCCTGGGCAGACTGGACTGCTTCTAGGTCCGTGATCAGCAGGGCTGGTGCTGAAACAAAGGTCTTCTTCAGGTCTGCATTTGATGGGCATGTTACTAGGTGTGGGAATGGATGTAGCTCCACCTGGATTCTGGGTAGACTCTCACAGGATCACTGTGAGGGTCCCTTGGCAAGGCAAGATTGGAGCTGATTGTGGCTGAGAGAGGCAGAAATCAGGTCAATGAGTTACTTTAGGTTCTGGAGCTTGGGCTGTGGTTTGTAGGCCTTCTTCTGGGGACAGGAGTGGGCATGTCTCCTGTAAGTTTCCTGAGCAAGCAGGATTGTCCCCAGACTATAGCTCACATGGGTTGAAATTGAATCATAGGACTGCCTGAGCAAGCAGGATTGTCCCCAGACTATAGCTCACATGGGTTGAAATTGAATCATAGGACTGCTTCAGGATCTCCAGGTGGAAGATTAGTGGGTTGATATCTTGGGCAAAGGATGGGGTGTCTCCCGCTGAGCCCCTTAGGCAAGCAGGATCATGCCTGAACTGAAACAGCTGAGGTGCTGAAGCTGGGCCTTGGACTGCTTCAGGGTACACGGCTGAGACCGAAGTTAGTAGGCCTGTTACTTGAGACTCAGGTAGGTGTGACTCCTCCTGGGGGACTTCGCAGATGGTGCTGGCAGCAGAAGAAATATAGGGCTTGTAGCAAAATGCACACAGAGATGGTGTTGTTTCCAGATCTGTAGCTGGAACCACAGTTAGCAAACTTGTCACCTGAACATGAGTCTGCCTTCTCAAAATTGCCCTCCTTCAACAAGGTTTTGCAACCTTCCTGCCTGAATCCCAAAGCTCCCATAAAGGCATGCTTATCTATAGAGGACTGCCACATTATTGTTGTTGTGGGGGGAATTAGCATCAAAGGATCTTTTATCCTGCCATTTTACTGACATTACTGCTAATATTTGAATATGCGAGTTTGATTGAGTTCATAGAATTAATGCATTGAAGGTAGCTTGCACTTTAACAAATTTCTTATTATAAGGCAGAAATTTAAAAAAAATGGCATTCCTTCATAGTATGGTCTGTGAATTAAGTATAAGATTCATTAATATTTATAAAGAATATTTCTATACTCACTTAAAGCTATTATTTTCTGGTGCATTTTTAGCAGGTGTTTGTATCTCTTCATTAAAAATATTATCAACTAAAGCATATTCTCACAGAAGCTTTGATATACAAAATCCATTGGTACCAAATTACCTGTAATGCTTAACTGTCGAGGTTAATTACCTAAATACACATTTTCTTGCAACAACTTTTGTAAGAAACAAATTGACATAGCTGAGGCAATTAAGATTTTAACAACATTATCGAATACACAATAAACAAACAAAAAAATTCCCTGAAATCATACTTTTTAGCTTCAAAATTATTATGCCAAAACAGGTAAAACTGAGATGTATTTAATGTGACCTGTGACATATTACATTCAGTCTTATTATTAGACATTAAAAAATTAACTATTATCCTGAGAACAAACAGATCCACATTCTCTAAAACTTTGTTTACTATTTAGGAGATAGGATAACTTCATTAAGTCTCCTTTCTTCTAAAGACGTCACGATTTTATCCTCTTTTTATTTTATTTTGCTTTTCCATTATTTTTTCCATTCCTACATTCACGCACTGGTCAAAGTGCTTACTAACAAAGGTTTTCATTTTTACTTGGCATTTTCAAGATTCCTATATACTTTCCTACATTCATTTTGTTCTTGAAAATATCATTGAGTCTGCAAACTGAAAGAATTCCTTAAGGTCATTGATGTGGCAGCTAACACAGAGCATTTTAAAATTTGTTCTGTGCAGTACTTGCCAGTGTATGGTGAAGTACATAGTTTTATATAAATTCATTACAACTTTCCATCTTTCTTCTTTAGCTCACAATAGTTATCTAACTCACCATCGTTTCATTCAATATACTTCACTTCTAGGTGGTTTTTGTTTGAAAAGTATCTAATGTATCTATGTCTACATTGACAAGTAGCAAAATCATTTAGTGTTCTATTTTTTCTTCCAGGTGCTATTAATTCCAGATTCAGATGGAAAACTTCCTTTTATTGAACCACATGAGGTCATTCATTATATAACAGCTTTTCTTTTTAAGGCTTAATTTCATTTTATATATTTGTCAATGAAAATTCTATCCTCAAAAGTCTTTAGTTTATATTATTTCACTGTTTAGGCTTTGTTAAGTTGAATCTATGTTAAAAATGTGTCTTTTTTTTTTTACAAAGTAATATAATTCTAACTCTATTTAAATGATCATATTTTGACTTTTATTTGTAATAAAAACTGAGAAATGAGGCATAGAAGTGTCTGAGTAATGAACTGAATATTAGTTTAGTCCTTCAATCGGCAGTGAATTAATAAGAGGATATACATTTACCATAGTTTATATTTTAAAATACTCATTATTATCCCCTTTTAAAAAATTCTAACAAAAGAAATTATATTTTTATAACTTTTTAAACTTTAAATCCCATGTAACAATTTTGATTCCAGTCCACCTTAAATAAATTGTATGTTAAAAAGAAGATGTGATTGATTTTAGCTGCAGTTTCTATTAGCTTAGCAAAGAGATGGGAATAATAAGAGTTGAATAAGACAGGTTTTGGTGTAGGAGACAGATTTACAGAAAGTGCAACCAGGGTAGTAAACCTATCTTAGATGGGAAGGTTAGTGAAAATGGTAACATATGTAAGATAATGGGATCAACCAAAAAACATCCTCAAAATTCAAACACACAAGTTATTGCTATGAATAATCCTGGGAAAATACCTAAATCCAAGCTAGTAGATCATGCTAGAGGCAATCTGGAATAGGTATGGAGAAGGTGCAACAAATTATCTATAGTATTGTTCCTAAACCTCTTTGCCTTAGGCTCTGGCCTTTGCTGATACCTGCATATCAGAAGGAAGCTAGCAAATAAAATTAAATAAATATATAAGAAAACATGTTGGTGCTACATTACTCAAAACGTGATATTCAACACTGGCATAATACAATATGTAGTCAAAACATTGTCTCCTGCTACTGCTGGGTCCTGAGGAAATCCTTCTCATTTCTTGCCACCATGTCTGAATTCCAAGAAGATTTGTTGCTTGTTCCTCTGTTGCCATAAGAAAGAGACAGAGTTTAATTAAGAGCAAAGACAAATTAATAAATTTGACAAATTTTTATTAAGTTGCATAAATATAATACATTCTTGCAAAATAAATTTTTACAAAAAATTGACTAATTTGAAGTAAATTATAAAAATTTAAATTCAATATAGTGCTGAAGAAGTGATGCTATAGAACTGTGGTGCTAGAGAAGACTCTTGAGAATCTCTTGGACTTCAAAGAGGACGTCAGTCCATCCTAAAGGAAATCAATCCTGAATATTCATTGGAAGGACTGATGATGAAGCTGAAGCTCCAATACTTTGGCCACCTGATGTGAAGAGCTGACTCATTGAAAAAGACCCTGATACTGGGAAAGACTGAGGGTAGGAGAAGAGGGAGACAGAGGATGAGATGGTTGGAAGGCATCATTAATTCAATTGACAAGCCTACCAGTCTCCTCCATCCGTGGGATTTTCCAGGCAAGAGTACTGGAGTGGGGTGCCATTGCCTTCTCCAGTAGTGACATTAAGTATATTTGAATATGGCTTTCCTGTAGCTCTGTAGGTAAAGAATCGGCCTTCAGTGCAGGAGATCCTGGTTTGATCCCTGGGCTGCGAAGATCCCTTGGGGAAGGAAATGCAACACACTCCAGTATTCTTGCCTGGAAAATCTCATGTATGGAAGAGCCATGGGGTCACAAGAGTTGGCACGACTTAGCAACTAAATTGCCATATCTGTATGTATCAGCACATAAAATCAGAGATAGTCTTTCTGGAAGTAAAATGTGATATAGAGTACATCTACAGTGACAACTTGAACTGTGGCAACTTTCATTTTCTTCTGATGAACAATGCAGTAGTTAGAAATAATTTAATAATAATAATAATGATAGGTGGTAATATTTACTTCTGCCCTACATATGAAATCTCTAAACTCAAATTTAAAATGTTTACCAATTTAAACTGAAAATGTATTTTTCAGAATATTTTAAGAAAATGCAGTTAATGCAACATACATACACTGTAAAGTGTGTGTGCTAAGTTGCTTTAGTCTTGTCCAACTCTATGGCACCCAATGGACTGTAGCCCACCAGGCTCCCCTGTCCATGGCATTCTCCAGGCAAGAATGCTGAAGTGGGTTGCCATTTCCTCCTCCAAACACTTTAAAGTAATACCCACAAATTTTAAAGTTTGCAGTGAATTATCACTCAAATTCTAAAACTTTGATATTGAATACAGGATTGGCTTTCCAAACTTGAATTTCAAGTTGTAATCAGTAAAACAACCACTAATTCTCTAAAACTTAAAACAAGAACATTGTTATCATCCAAGCATTTAATTAGAGCTTCAAAAATAGACTAATTGTAATTGAATAAGTAATAAAATATAGCTTGGCATTTTTTTTAGAGAGAAATCTAAATTAACATGGTTAATTAAATCACTTTATTTTTTGCTTTGTCAGTAAACTTAGTCCTTCTCACGTCCTTAGAGTTGAAAATCAAATAATCTGTAAAATAATTGATCTTTTTCTTTTTATTTTAACCTCACTGAAATTGCAAAGTCTATTAAAACAAAGTTCACTTTTTATAATAACTGCATTTAAAAATGAACTTTTGATATCTTATATGTTTTTATTTCTTTCTTTTGCCNCCTAAACGTCTTTGCCTTAGGCTCTGGCCTTTGCTGATACCTGCATATCAGAAGGAAGCTAGCAAATAAAATTAAATAAATATATAAGAAAACATGTTGGTGCTACATTACTCAAAACGTGATATTCAACACTGGCATAATACAATATGTAGTCAAAACATTGTCTCCTGCTACTGCTGGGTCCTGAGGAAATCCTTCTCATTTCTTGCCACCATGTCTGAATTCCAAGAAGATTTGTTGCTTGTTCCTCTGTTGCCATAAGAAAGAGACAGAGTTTAATTAAGAGCAAAGACAAATTAATAAATTTGACAAATTTTTATTAAGTTGCATAAATATAATACATTCTTGCAAAATAAATTTTTACAAAAAATTGACTAATTTGAAGTAAATTATAAAAATTTAAATTCAATATAGTGCTGAAGAAGTGATGCTATAGAACTGTGGTGCTAGAGAAGACTCTTGAGAATCTCTTGGACTTCAAAGAGGACGTCAGTCCATCCTAAAGGAAATCAATCCTGAATATTCATTGGAAGGACTGATGATGAAGCTGAAGCTCCAATACTTTGGCCACCTGATGTGAAGAGCTGACTCATTGAAAAAGACCCTGATACTGGGAAAGACTGAGGGTAGGAGAAGAGGGAGACAGAGGATGAGATGGTTGGAAGGCATCATTAATTCAATTGACAAGCCTACCAGGCTCCTCCATCCGTGGGATTTTCCAGGCAAGAGTACTGGAGTGGGGTGCCATTGCCTTCTCCAGTAGTGACATTAAGTATATTTGAATATGGCTTTCCTGTAGCTCTGTAGGTAAAGAATCGGCCTTCAGTGCAGGAGATCCTGGTTTGATCCCTGGGCTGCGAAGATCCCTTGGGGAAGGAAATGCAACACACTCCAGTATTCTTGCCTGGAAAATCTCATGTATGGAAGAGCCATGGGGTCACAAGAGTTGGCACGACTTAGCAACTAAATTGCCATATCTGTATGTATCAGCACATAAAATCAGAGATAGTCTTTCTGGAAGTAAAATGTGATATAGAGTACATCTACAGTGACAACTTGAACTGTGGCAACTTTCAGTTTCTTCTGATGAACAATGCAGTAGTTAGAAATAATTTAATAATAATAATAATGATAGGTGGTAATATTTACTTCTGCCCTACATATGAAATCTCTAAACTCAAAATTAAAATGTTTACCAATTTAAACTGAAAATGTATTTTTCAGAATATTTTAAGAAAATGCAGTTAATGCAACATACATACACTGTAAAGTGTGTGTGCTAAGTTGCTTTAGTCTTGTCCAACTCTATGGCACCCAATGGACTGTAGCCCACCAGGCTCCCCTGTCCATGGCATTCTCCAGGCAAGAATGCTGAAGTGGGTTGCCATTTCCTCCTCCAAACACTTTAAAGTAATACCCACAAATTTTAAAGTTTGCAGTGAATTATCACTCAAATTCTAAAACTTTGATATTGAATACAGGATTGGCTTTCCAAACTTGAATTTCAAGTTGTAATCAGTAAAACAACCACTAATTCTCTAAAACTTAAAACAAGAACATTGTTATCATCCAAGCATTTAATTAGAGCTTCAAAAATAGACTAATTGTAATTGAATAAGTAATAAAATATAGCTTGGCATTTTTTTTAGAGAGAAATCTAAATTAACATGGTTAATTAAATCACTTTATTTTTTGCTTTGTCAGTAAACTTAGTCCTTCTCACGTCCTTAGAGTTGAAAATCAAATAATCTGTAAAATAATTGATCTTTTTCTTTTTATTTTAACCTCACTGAAATTGCAAAGTCTATTAAAACAAAGTTCACTTTTTATAATAACTGCATTTAAAAATGAACTTTTGATATCTTATATGTTTTTATTTCTTTCTTTTGCCCACCACAGATATTTCATTATATAGCATCATTTTTCTCCATCCTTTTAATCTTGATAAACAGACTAGAGAAAATTATATCTCAATATAACGGTATTAATCTCTAAGTTAATGCCAAAATTAATGTGAATGATAGAATACATATATGTAACATGACCCAAATGATTTCTTGTTTAATATATATTTTGGCCAATAGCGGCTAACTCCGCTGCTCTTAATTTTAATTCATACAAAAAAAGTATTAGTTCTTTACTATATTCTAAGCCGTGTTCTAAGTATAGGACACAATAAGACAACCTTGTCTCTGAACTAAGGAATACACATTTTGCTCTGGAAGCAGTGGATGAACTATAAGCAAGAAAAAAAATCACACACAAAATGAATCAGTATCATAAAAGGATACATGTTTTGCTGAAAATATGAGACTACCCGTGATATTAAGTAAAAGAGGTTCAGTTCAGTTCAGTCACTCAATCGTGTCTCGCACTCTTTAAGTATCTTTAAATTGCCTGAAGGAAACTTGGGAGGAGGAGTGATTTTAGATAAAGCTAAAATAGTAAGATTGTAATCACTTACAGTTCTGTGGGAGTATTGCAAGCAAAGGAACAGAAAATACAAATGCTCTCAGTTATCTGAAAGAAAATAAATTATATTGGTAGTAACTAAGGGGCAGAGATATGCAGATGACACCACCCTTATGGCAGAAAGTGAAGAAAAACTAAAAAGCCTCTTGATGAAAGTGAAAGAGGAGAGTGAAAAAGTTGGCTTAAAACTCAGCATTCAGAAAACTAAGATCATGGCATTTGGTCCCATCACTTCATGGGAAATAGACGGGGAAACAGTGAAAACAGTGCCAGTCTTTTATTTGGGGGGTTCCAAAATCACTGCAGATGGTGACTGCAGTCATGAAATTAGATGCTTACTCCTTGGAAGGAAAGTTATGACCAACCTAGATGGCATATTCAAAAGTAGAGACATTACTTTGCCAAAAAAGATCTGTCTACTCAAGGCTATGGTTTTTCCAGTGGTCATGTATGGATGTGAGAATTGAACTGTGATGAAAGCTGAGAGCTGAAGAATGGATACTTTTGAACTGTGGTGTTGGAGAAGACTCTTGAGAGTCCCTTGGACTGCAAGGAGATCCAACCAATCCATTCTGAAGGAGATCAGCCCTGGGATTTCTTTGGAAGGACTGATGCTGAAGCTGAAACTCCAGTACTTTGGCCACCTCATGAGAAGAGTTGACTCATTGGAAAAGACTGATGCTGGGAAGGATTGGGGGCAGGAGGAGAATGGGACGACCGAGGATGAGATGGCTGGATGGCATCACGGACTCGATGGATGTGAGTCTGAGTGAACTCCGGGAGATGGTGATGGACAGGGAAGCCTGGCCTGCTGCGATTCATGGGGTCGCGAAGAGTCGGACATGACTGAGCGACTGAACTGAAGAGGCAGAGGTCATATCAAGATCATAGGTATTCATTTGTGGCTTCCCTCATAGCTCTGTTATTAAAGAATCTGCCTACAATGCAGCAGACCTGGGTTTGATCCTTGGGTCAGGAAGATCCCCTAGAGAAGGAAATGACAACCCACTCCAGTTTTCTTGCCTGGAGAATGTCATGGGAAGAGAAGCCTTGGTTATGGTTCATGGGGTCACAAAAAGCCGGACATGACTTAGCAACTAAACCACCAAGGAGCAGAAGCAAACTAAGGGTTTCTGAGTCATTGCAAGGAATATACAAGTTATTACAGTGTGGAGAAAAAGTACTAGAAGTTTTAAACACTGGCATTCAAGTTTTACTCCTGAATGTCAGAAATTTCAAATATTTACTCTGATAGGTGCTGGGGGAATAAACAGAGAAGGGTGACTACCTGAGGACAAGAAACAAGGCTCTTGGCACACTCGTGTAATCATGCTGAATATGTTAGAGGTACAGTGGGAGAGAAGGAAAATTATTTATGATATATTTTAGAGATGGGGCTGAAAATATTTGCTGAAAGAAGAAAAAAAAAGTCAGCAAAGGTTCTCATGCTTTTGGTTTAAGCAGTTGAGTTAGTGTCTGTGCCATTCACTAAGGAAAGGAAGCATCGGATAGAACACATTCACGGACAAAACCAAAAGCTCCATTGGGATATCCTGAATTGGACATGCATGCTCTAAGTGAGATATCCAATAAGGATAAAGGATTAGATAGATATATAGATAGCTATATAATTTACATGAAAGAAAACAAAGCATATTTGCATGTTGATGAAAAAATTGGAGACAGAATATTTATAAAGGTGACAGAAGATTACAAGAAAAAGTAGTTTAGAAAAAGATAGGTAGAAGTAGATTACAGTGGTTGTTGTAAATATTTAGAAAAGAGGCTGAGGACATAGGGGAGCCTTGACAACAGAATGTATATTCCTGACAGCTCAAGTGAAATAATTTGGGATGAGGAAGAATGTAAGACTGGATTAGATTTAATGATGTGCAGGGCAGTTTGGAGATAAAAATCTAGTTAGCAGTGGATGACCATGGAGGTATAAACATGATTTTTGACCCAAGAAATCAGGAATAGGGAACAGAATAGTAATAGTGCCAGATCTCTCAGATAGTACTTCTCAAACTATGTGTGGTAAAAGACTATTTTTCCGCTCTGCATCAGAGAAGAATATTTACTAATGTAAAAATAAATTTTTTGGAAAAAGATTACATGTTTTGATACTACAGCAATATTTCTGTAAATATTTATTCCAATCTCCATGTTATTTCTTTGTATATCAGTAAAAAAATTTTTCCAATTGACACCAACTTGAAAAATACATTTTAAGATTTCCTTAGGTCAGTAAGAGAAACAGATAAAGCTCTACTTAAGAACAGCATTCATTTGTGTGTGTGTGTGAAACTGACAAGAGTAAAATCTGGCAAACTGTAAAATGTCTATTTAGTTAGGTATTTTATTTTTACTTTTAAATCATATACACACTACTATATATTATATATTACATTATAAGTATAATGCATAATATAAGAATGTTACATATAATATGTTGTGTATATTAAATAATAACAATGAAATAAAAGGGACAAGGTATTCACTTAAAAAGTACACATGAAATCACTGATGAAAAGATAAAAACACATAATAGCACTTAAAAGGTTATCAGAATATAATGCAAAAAATTGGCACCAACGATAAGGGATATGGATCTGTATTGAGAAAAATTTTCCTCAGGCTTAACATTATGGCACATCCAAGCTTTATTTATGGAGTACTGTTTTGATTATGTTAATACTAAGCTCTTCATAGCACTACTAATAATAATTACCTGACTCAGTACATGTGGATTCCAGAAACTGAGTAATAATACTTCCTCAGTTCTGAATACTAGTACTCCTGTCATAATTCTGCATTTAGACAGATATTTCATAACACAGAGAAGAACTGGGAAAAAGTGGTCTATGAAGAAAAGCCAACAGCAATTGGGAGGAGCTGTGGAGTATTGGTAAGAATTCATACTTTAGAGTTTTGACATTAATAAAGTTTAGAAGGATATGTGGAAACATAAAAAATGCAGTTATAGGTGAATCCTACTGAAAATTTTATGTATTTTCTCCCATGAATTATATTTATTCAGAATTACACAGAAAGAAAAAATATTTGAGATAAGATGAAGATTGTTCTCCAATAGGGAACTGATTCAACAGTCTAAATTCTATTAAAAATGAAGAATTGATCTGAGTCTTTATATCATCTTGTCCTCTATATACAGAACTAAGACTGCAACTCCCATTTCTGTAGAACTAAAAGTCACTAGTCAAAGCTATGTTTTTTTCCAGTAGTCATGTATGATGTGAGAGTCGGAGTACAAAGAAAGCTGAGTGCTGAAGAATTAATGCTTTTGAACTGTGGTGTTGGAAAAGACTCTTGAGAGTCTCTTGGACTGCAAGAAGATCCAACCAATCCATTCTAAAGGAAATCAGTCCTGAATATTCATTGGAAGGACTGATGCTGAAGCTGAAACTCCAATACTTCGGCTATGTGATGCAAAGAACTGACTCATTTGAAAAGAGCCTGATGCTGGGAAAGATTAAGGGTGGAAGGAGAAGGGGATGGCAGAGGATTAGATGGTTGGATGACATCGCTGACTTGATGGACCTGAGGTTGAGCAAGCTCTGGGAGTTGGTGATGGACAGGGAAGCCTGATGTGCTGCAGTCCGTGGGATCACAGAGTCAGACACAACTGAGCTACTGAAATGAACTGAACTGAACTGAAAAGTCACTGAGTTGCTACTATGTGGCCAAGGAAAAATGAAAAGACAAATGCTCACTTCCTCCACTATAAACTTCAAAGCATAAGTCATGCTGAAAATAAATAGGAAAGAAATTCTAAATTGGATGAGAGATCTGCTTGTTTATACTAGCGTGGACAGAAGTTTATTTAATGACTGTAGGCTGAGATATCTGCTGTTATATGTGGATGACTGGGAAAGCTATGGAATAGATTTGAGACTGTATGCATGTGTGAAGAATGACCTTACCAGATTTCAGAGGGTTGCATAATAATGTTTATTTCTAAGGATTTGCAACTAAGCCTATTTCATCCTGGCTTACATATTGACAGATCACACAATGCCTTATTTGAGAGTTTCTCATAGACTTCTACCAGATAATCAAACTAATTTCCTGTTCTTTGGCACAGGGATGGTCTCAGTTATCAGGCTCATGCAGAGTGAGATGTATCCATGTAGCTGTGTTCCAATAAATAGCATAAGAGCAGTAATTACATGTTTCATTTCCAGCAACATAAGGTCAATTAAAACTTTTTATGCACTCTGTACTTCATTCTTTATTCTTCTATCAGGCACATGAAGTGGACAAGAAAGATCCAGGTACTGGTAGAGAAATATAGAATAAGAACCTGGGTCACTGAATAAACTAATGAAGGAGAAATGATCTATCTTCCTGAGCATTTGTCAGCTATGGTTTTGAGGGTAAAATAGATAATTCTATTGTGTTAAGTAATTTTTTTTTGTGGGGGTTCTTTTTATATAGCACTTAGCCTATCTTAAGTAGTAGAATGAATAATATCCATAGCACAAAAAGAGATGTAAAAACTTTTTCTATATTGTTGTTCAGTCATTCAGTCATGTCCAACTNAACAATGAAATAAAAGGGACAAGGTATTCACTTAAAAAGTACACATGAAATCACTGATGAAAAGATAAAAACACATAATAGCACTTAAAAGGTTATCAGAATATAATGCAAAAAATTGGCACCAACGATAAGGGATATGGATCTGTATTGAGAAAAATTTTCCTCAGGCTTAACATTATGGCACATCCAAGCTTTATTTATGGAGTACTGTTTTGATTATGTTAATACTAAGCTCTTCATAGCACTACTAATAATAATTACCTGACTCAGTACATGTGGATTCCAGAAACTGAGTAATAATACTTCCTCAGTTCTGAATACTAGTACTCCTGTCATAATTCTGCATTTAGACAGATATTTCATAACACAGAGAAGAACTGGGAAAAAGTGGTCTATGAAGAAAAGCCAACAGCAATTGGGAGGAGCTGTGGAGTATTGGTAAGAATTCATACTTTAGAGTTTTGACATTAATAAAGTTTAGAAGGATATGTGGAAACATAAAAAATGCAGTTATAGGTGAATCCTACTGAAAATTTAATGTATTTTCTCCCATGAATTATATTTATTCAGAATTACACAGAAAGAAAAAATATTTGAGATAAGATGAAGATTGTTCTCCAATAGGGAACTGATTCAACAGTCTAAATTCTATTAAAAATGAAGAATTGATCTGAGTCTTTATATCATCTTGTCCTCTATATACAGAACTAAGACTGCAACTCCCATTTCTGTAGAACTAAAAGTCACTAGTCAAAGCTATGGTTTTTTCCAGTAGTCATGTATGATGTGAGTCGGACTACAAAGAAAGCTGAGTGCTGAAGAATTAATGCTTTTGAACTGTGGTGTTGGAAAAGACTCTTGAGAGTCTCTTGGACTGCAAGAAGATCCAACCAATCCATTCTAAAGGAAATCAGTCCTGAATATTCATTGGAAGGACTGATGCTGAAGCTGAAACTCCAATACTTCGGCTATGTGATGCAAAGAACTGACTCATTTGAAAAGAGCCTGATGCTGGGAAAGATTAAGGGTGGAAGGAGAAGGGGATGGCAGAGGATTAGATGGTTGGATGACATCGCTGACTTGATGGACCTGAGGTTGAGCAAGCTCTGGGAGTTGGTGATGGACAGGGAAGCCTGATGTGCTGCAGTCCGTGGGATCACAGAGTCAGACACAACTGAGCTACTGAAATGAACTGAACTGAACTGAAAAGTCACTGAGTTGCTACTATGTGGCCAAGGAAAAATGAAAAGACAAATGCTCACTTCCTCCACTATAAACTTCAAAGCATAAGTCATGCTGAAAATAAATAGGAAAGAAATTCTAAATTGGATGAGAGATCTGCTTGTTTATACTAGCGTGGACAGAAGTTTATTTAATGACTGTAGGCTGAGATATCTGCTGTTATATGTGGATGACTGGGAAAGCTATGGAATAGATTTGAGACTGTATGCATGTGTGAAGAATGACCTTACCAGATTTCAGAGGGTTGCATAATAATGTTTATTTCTAAGGATTTGCAACTAAGCCTATTTCATCCTGGCTTACATATTGACAGATCACACAATGCCTTATTTGAGAGTTTCTCATAGACTTCTACCAGATAATCAAACTAATTTCCTGTTCTTTGGCACAGGGATGGTCTCAGTTATCAGGCTCATGCAGAGTGAGATGTATCCATGTAGCTGTGTTCCAATAAATAGCATAAGAGCAGTAATTACATGTTTCATTTCCAGCAACATAAGGTCAATTAAAACTTTTTATGCACTCTGTACTTCATTCTTTATTCTTCTATCAGGCACATGAAGTGGACAAGAAAGATCCAGGTACTGGTAGAGAAATATAGAATAAGAACCTGGGTCACTGAATAAACTAATGAAGGAGAAATGATCTATCTTCCTGAGCATTTGTCAGCTATGGTTTTGAGGGTAAAATAGATAATTCTATTGTGTTAAGTAATTTTTTTTTGTGGGGGTTCTTTTTATATAGCACTTAGCCTATCTTAAGTAGTAGAATGAATAATATCCATAGCACAAAAAGAGATGTAAAAACTTTTTCTATATTGTTGTTCAGTCATTCAGTCATGTCCAACTCTTTGAGACCCCATGGACTGCAGCACACCACACTTCCCTGTCCTTAACCATATCTCACAGCTTGCTCAAACTCTTGTTCATTGAGCAAACTCAAATGTCCATTGAGTTGGTGATGCCATTGAACCATCTCATTCTCTGTCCCCTTCTCCTCCTGCCTTGGATCTTGCCCAGCATCAGGGTTTTTTCTAATCAGGCTCTTTGTATCAGGTGGCCAAAGTATTAGATCTTCAGCCTCAGCGTCAGTCCTTTTCTATATTAAAGGAAGTGTACCAATGTCTACAAGATTAACAAGAAGAAAATACTTCTAAAGTTATATAATACAAGATCCAAAGAACAAATTTAGAGGCTGCATTCATCCTATATGAATTGCAAGAAATTTTCCCTCATACATGAGTAAAACAAAGTCATAAGAAATGAGACAGAACAGATTAGAAGGTAAGGAGATAACTTAAAGATGAGAGTAAAAATGATTTTTAAAAAAAGTCTGCAATGTAGGAAAGGAAGAGGGAATTTGACACTGCAGAAAATCAAATCACTAGCCTGAAAGACAAATATGAGGAGTTCTCCTAGAATGCATGGAATAAAAGGTAAGGAACTTAAAATGTTGATATGGAAGAAGGATAAAGCCAAGGTTAGGTAATAAAATGAAAAGATACCAATATTTTTTCTTCCCAGAAGCAAATATATATATTGAAATATATATATATATATATAAAAATATATAATGAAGATCTCAAATATATAATGAAAAATCTCAAGCTGAAGAGATTAATGATTTTATGGTTTGCTCAGGAATTATCAACAATAAGGAGTTATTGTGATACAATTTGAACTACAAACACAAGAGAAACAGAAACTATGCAATGAAGAATGGAAAAAGAGACAGATGAGCAAGCACAAATGAATACCAACAAAATAAGAAAAATTGGTGGTCAGCAAGCATATGGTCCTGTCCAAAATGTCCACTGAAATGTTTGATCCTTGAAATTTGGCCCTATCAAAAACATCCACACTTAGAAAACATCCCTGACATCAAATATCCCATAACTTTTATATATGTTTTTAGGTTACAGGATTAATCCATAGAAAAACACTATCATACTTTACTAGCCCAATAATTGTGTTGTGGCCATATTGCTAATAATAATAATTCTTGACTAGCAGGTATAACAGAAGGGCAGGATTTAAATTTACTTTGTGTACTGAGAGAAACTTCTACAGTTAGAGAAATGAACAAAAAGTCCAGGATGGAATCTCTAGATACAGGGTGCACTAATATGCCACTGGACATGTATTTGGATATGACTGGGTCATTAAATATGGGGGAGTGTGAAAGGAGGAGCTTGGTCAGATCACTACATAAGAAGAACAGTGAACAAGTTGATACAAACACTTTACAAAACATCTTGCATGTTTGGGAGGAGTGAGAAAGCATAAGACTCTCTTATTACACAGGATTCATGTGTAATAACTGTCATGAGGAGGATGCTGGGTGCTTAATTAACCCCCTGCTACAACTATCCCATTTCCCAAGGTCATAAGTGATGTTTCTCTTGAGTGAGCATCCTATAGATGTATGATCACAGTAGACTGCAAGAAGCATCTGCTGCTATGTGGAAAGATTTTATTAGTATGATTCTCACACAGCCGTTGGCTGGTACCACCTCCTCACTGATCCAGCTCAGTTGAACAAGGTGTTGAATCCTTAAGATGCTAGTAGGGTTTTCCCTACCAAAAAACAATGACCATTTTGTCAGATAGTTACAAAAGAAAAAATGATAACCCTTCTGTTGCTTGGCAATATGACATTTTTATTTGAAAATTCTCAGTAGAATATGGCAGAAACAGTGTACTCACAAAAAGAAAAGCCAGTGCTACCTTAATGATTCTTATTATCATTTCCATTATTTTTTTAAAAATTAATTTATTTACTTCAATTGGAGGCTANTTCTTTGGCACAGGGATGGTCTCAGTTATCAGGCTCATGCAGAGTGAGATGTATCCATGTAGCTGTGTTCCAATAAATAGCATAAGAGCAGTAATTACATGTTTCATTTCCAGCAACATAAGGTCAATTAAAACTTTTTATGCACTCTGTACTTCATCCTTTATTCTTCTATCAGGCACATGAAGTGGACAAGAAAGATCCAGGTACTGGTAGAGAAATATAGAATAAGAACCTGGGTCACTGAATAAACTAATGAAGGAGAAATGATCTATCTTCCTGAGCATTTGTCAGCTATGGTTTTGAGGGTAAAATAGATAATTCTATTGTGTTAAGTAATTTTTTTTTGTGGGGGTTCTTTTTATATAGCACTTAGCCTATCTTAAGTAGTAGAATGAATAATATCCATAGCACAAAAAGAGATGTAAAAACTTTTTCTATATTGTTGTTCAGTCATTCAGTCATGTCCAACTTTTTGAGACCCCATGGACTGCAGCACACCACACTTCCCTGTCCTTAACCATATCTCACAGCTTGCTCAAACTCTATTGTCCATTGAGCAAACTCAAATGTCCATTGAGTTGGTGATGCCATTGAACCATCTCATTCTCTGTCCCCTTCTCCTCCTGCCTTGGATCTTGCCCAGCATCAGGGTTTTTTCTAATCAGGCTCTTTGTATCAGGTGGCCAAAGTATTAGATCTTCAGCCTCAGCGTCAGTCCTTTTCTATATTAAAGGAAGTGTACCAATGTCTACAAGATTAACAAGAAGAAAATACTTCTAAAGTTATATAATACAAGATCCAAAGAACAAATTTAGAGGCTGCATTCATCCTAAATGAATTGCAAGAAATTTTCCCTCATACATGAGTAAAACAAAGTCATAAGAAATGAGACAGAACAGATTAGAAGGTAAGGAGATAACTTAAAGATGAGAGTAAAAATGATTTTTAAAAAAAGTCTGCAATGTAGGAAAGGAAGAGGGAATTTGACACTGCAGAAAATCAAATCACTAGCCTGAAAGACAAATATGAGGAGTTCTCCTAGAATGCATGGAATAAAAGGTAAGGAACTTAAAATGTTGATATGGAAGAAGGATAAAGCCAAGGTTAGGTAATAAAATGAAAAGATACCAATATTTTTTCTTCCCAGAAGCAAATATATATATTGAAATATATATATATATATATGAAAATATATAATGAAGATCTCAAATATATAATGAAAAATCTCAAGCTGAAGAGATTAATGATTTTATGGTTTGCTCAGGAATTATCAACAATAAGGAGTTATTGTGATACAATTTGAACTACAAACACAAGAGAAACAGAAACTATGCAATGAAGAATGGAAAAAGAGACAGATGAGCAAGCACAAATGAATACCAACAAAATAAGAAAAATTGGTGGTCAGCAAGCATATGGTCCTGTCCAAAATGTCCACTGAAATGTTTGATCCTTGAAATTTGGCCCTATCAAAAACATCCACACTTAGAAAACATCCCTGACATCAAATATCCCATAACTTTTATATATGTTTTTAGGTTACAGGATTAATCCATAGAAAAACACTATCATACTTTACTAGCCCAATAATTGTGTTGTGGCCATATTGCTAATAATAATAATTCTTGACTAGCAGGTATAACAGAAGGGCAGGATTTAAATTTACTTTGTGTACTGAGAGAAACTTCTACAGTTAGAGAAATGAACAAAAAGTCCAGGATGGAATCTCTAGATACAGGGTGCACTAATATGCCACTGGACATGTATTTGGATATGACTGGGTCATTAAATATGGGGGAGTGTGAAAGGAGGAGCTTGGTCAGATCACTACATAAGAAGAACAGTGAACAAGTTGATACAAACACTTTACAAAACATCTTGCATGTTTGGGAGGAGTGAGAAAGCATAAGACTCTCTTATTACACAGGATTCATGTGTAATAACTGTCATGAGGAGGATGCTGGGTGCTTAATTAACCCCCTGCTACAACTATCCCATTTCCCAAGGTCATAAGTGATGTTTCTCTTGAGTGAGCATCCTATAGATGTATGATCACAGTAGACTGCAAGAAGCATCTGCTGCTATGTGGAAAGATTTTATTAGTATGATTCTCACACAGCCATTGGCTGGTACCACCTCCTCACTGATCCAGCTCAGTTGAACAAGGTGTTGAATCCTTAAGATGCTAGTAGGGTTTTCCCTACCAAAAAACAATGACCATTTTGTCAGATAGTTACAAAAGAAAAAATGATAACCCTTCTGTTGCTTGGCAATATGACATTTTTATTTGAAAATTCTCAGTAGAATATGGCAGAAACAGTGTACTCACAAAAAGAAAAGCCAGTGCTACCTTAATGATTCTTATTATCATTTCCATTATTTTTTTTAAAATTAATTTATTTACTTCAATTGGAGGCTAATAACTTTACAATACTGTAGTGGTTTTTGCCAAACATTGACATGAATCAACCATGGTGTACAACCATGGTGTACACGTGTTCCCCATCCTGAACCCCCCTTCCACCTTCCTCCCCATCCCATCCCTCAGGGTCATCCTAGTACACTGGTCTTGAACACCTTATCTCATGCATCTAAACTGGACTGGTGATTTGTTTCATATATGACAATATACATGTTTCAATCCTATTCTCTCAAATCATCCCACCCTCACCTTCTCCCACAGAATCCAAAAGTCTCTTCTTTATCTCTGTGTCTCTTTTGCTGTCTTGCATGTAGGATCATTTTTATCATCTTTTTAAATTCCATCTATATGTGTTAATATACTGTATTGGTGTTTTTCTTTCTGACTTACTTCATTCTGTATAATAGGCTCCAGTTTCATCCACCTCATTAGAACTGATTCAAATGCATTATTTTTAATAGCTGAGTAATATTCCATTGTGTATACATACCACAGCTTTCTTATCCATTCATCTGCTGATGGACATCTAAGTTGCTTCCATGTCTTAGAAATTGTAAACAGTACTTCAATGAATACTGGGGTACACGTGTNCATTATTTTTAATAGCTGAGTAATATTCCATTGTGTATACATACCACAGCTTTCTTATCTATTCATCTGCTGATGGACATCTAAGTTGCTTCCATGTCTTAGAAATTGTAAACAGTACTTCAATGAATACTGGGGTACACGTGTTTCTTTCAGTTCTGGTTCCCTTGGTGATTGCTGGGTCATATGGCAGTTCTATTTCTAGTTTCTTTTTAGGAATCTCCACACTGTTCTCCATAGTGGCTGTACTAGTTTGCATTCCCACCAACAGTGTAAGAGGGTTTCCTTACTCCACACCCTCTGGAAAAAGATATTTGCACTGTGAAAATAGGAGAGTCTATTATTGCCAAAATACAACTAGTCAAGATTTGGATAATGTTAAAATCATTCAACATGGGACAGAAAGACATCAACACAAAGTTAGTGTTTGGGGGAAATAAGGAAAACCCTGAATACATTAAAATGATACACAGAAGAAGAACCAAATGCAAGATCATCAAGGTACTTCAAAGAACGCTCCATGACATTCATTATATGAAGTACTGTTAATACTGTTAGAAATAAACTCATTGAAGAGGCAAGAAAATAGAATTAAAAACAGATATCAACCTCTAAACCCAGTTTTACTGCATGGAGTTGAAATTCCCAAGGAGTACTGAGTGAACAGACACGAAGAATCATCTCATGTGTGATTCTGGTGCTCAAGATGACCAAAAAAAAAAAAAAATCTTCTTACACAACTATCAGAAAACTTGATAGTTAAATGACACTCATGCCTTATTTGATGGAGAAGGAAATGGCAACCCACTTCAGTACTCTTGCATGGAAAATCCCATGGACAGAGGAGTCTGGTAGGCTACAGTCAATGGTGTCACAAAGAGTCAGATGCAACTGAAGCAACGTAGCAGCAGCAGTGCCTTATTTGAAGGAGAAGAGGGCAATAGAGGATGAAAAGTGTGTCAGAGGATGAGATGGCCAGACAGCATCACTGATGCAATGAACATGAACTTGGGCAAACTCTAGAAGATGGTAAGGGACAGGGAAGCCTGGTGTGCTGCAATCCATGGGATCACAAATCTGACTTGACTGGGCAACTGAATAATAACAAAAACTGTACTATTAAAGGATGACACCTTCAAGATGGCACCAGTACACTTCACTCACTTATTTACTATGTACAGTGTAGTATTGGGTTATACTATGCCAGTGGTTTATTAACTAAAGATGAAAATCTGAGCACACACACACACATATGAAAAAATACTTGCATTTTACGGGAAAATTTTCAGCATTAATCCTTCATTGTGTATGATGTGTTTTGAGATTGTAAATGTGAATGTGATTTGATGACTCCTACCAAATGCACAAATAAAAAGATGCTTTTCACTTTCCAAAATCACTATGACAAAGAACAATATCTTCTCTGGGTCTAACATGTAGGTAAAACACACTAGAACTAACACATAAATGTGCATCCATGTTGTTTTAACTTCCATTTGTGCCTCTGAAAGATGTAAATGAAATTTTGAGTATAATATGGAGAAAACAGAAGATTTAGATGAGCTCATGTACTATGTTTAAAGAGTGTATTTCCATGGAAGACATGGATGAGCCAGAAGACCAGAAGATCCAAGATTTCCATCCTGTATTTGAGGTGTTTATATATCGGTGTTAACAGTTATCACAGAACAAACAATGCAGTGGAAAGCTGACAGAGCAAATTACCAAAGCTGATGGTAATGCATCACCCTTCAATATGATGATTTGTTGAAATGTTAAAAGATGAACAGCAAAGGAATGAAGAAGCTGTCACCCAAATTATGATGGTCTCATTCCAATATTCTCACCAACTTCACAATACCGACAAAATCTAACTTACATAACTGAAATTGTTAACAGATAGAATGAATAAAAAGCCAAAAATCGGGTCAATATATACTTGAGAGCAATTGTTCATTGACCTGAGTAATCCTGCCAAACTTCATGATGAAGAACAAAATAAATGTAAAATCAAAATTCATCATGAATTACAGTAAAAATAGCAGTTTAAACAAAGTTCAATGTCTGTATTATTTAACAAACATGGGTCAAATATCTCAAAGGACATGTTGGACAG
>SJYW01001199.1:511846-524735 GCA_006410735.1 Raphicerus campestris | reverse complement strand
GAGAATTTGCTAGATTATAAATATATTTAAGCAATCCCCAGTAGGAGAATAAAAGTCAAATTGGAAAGAAGTCTTTGCTGAATCTGAATCCAGCATAGATTTGATAGTTTTACAAAATGGGGAACTAGCAATAAAATAACCAAAGGATTCTAAAGAATTTTACATATGGTAATCTCTTTATTGCAGTAGGATTCCACCCACATCCCTTATTTTCTCCCTGTTGGATTTCTATTTCTCAAATCTGCCACTGTGGAAAGGACACAGCAATAGCTGTTCTTGTGCAGATTTTCCACCTCCCAAATTTAATCATTGCCATTTGTGTACCGTGTGTCTAGTAAGTATATTTACTTTCTAATTCTTTCCCTTAAGATATTGTTCTTAGATTTTAGCTCACTGAGTAAATGTTAAGTTATTGATTGAAATAAACACTAAGCAATATTATTTTAAGCTGAAAAGCAGTGAATTATAAAGGTCAAAAGAGCAGTCTCTTTTGTGGTAAAACTGTAGTTGAATGCCTGTCTTAACACTTTAAAACCCTGAACCTTTCACAAGGACTTAAACTTTTCAAGTTTTAATAATAAATTATCTTTAAGATGATGATGAAAATGATAGTGATGTTACTAATATGTACCTCAGTTTTTGATAATAATAAGTAAGGTGTCACACATATGACTAGAGTTGCCAATTAGAACAGAATTAATAACTGTTAAATTTGAATTTCAAATAAATGATGAATAATAATTTAGTATAAGTATGCTTCAAATTTTTGAGAGTACTTACATTATACACTAATACAAACATTAATATATGTATATATATATATATATATATATGCACTTTTTAGACATTTTTATCTGAATTAAACATTAAGAGAAATTCACTCCATTTTTTATTTTCTAAATTTGGGAGCTACATATATAACCTCAACAAAATCTGTACTGTATAATATTAGCAAAGTGACAACTGCTATTGCTATTATTATACCAATCCCTTGGAGTGTTCTTAGAATTTTGTATTTTGAAACAAGAAAGATTCAAGATTACCAGAAATATAATCAAGTACCCTCTTCTAAGGCAAATTTAAGTCTCAGTTCTTCCCACCTGTTTCTCTACTTATCTATTTGCTCTTTGTGTTTCACTTAGAGGTTATCTTCTTTATTGAATACTATCTGTGGCAGATCAACTTCCAAAGTGACTCTCATGACCCTCCCTCCTCACGTTCATGTCCTTGTATGATTCCCTAACCTTCGATGTGGTGGGATCCATGACTTGCTTCTCACCAACAGAGTATGGCAAAGATGACAAGATATATGTTATGGTGTGATTGATTAATATTATATACGACTGCAATGCCCACTTTACAGGAATCTCTCTCCCTTGCTGGCTTTGAGGGATATGTTGAGGGCGCTCATATTCCAATGAACTGTGGGCAGTTTCTAGGAGCTAGGAATGCTCTCAAGTCAGCAGCCGTTAAGAAAGTAAAAACCTCAGCCTTAAAACTACAAGTTTTATTCTGTCAAGGGTCTCAAGCACTCTTCACTGGCTCTTCCTCATTAAGGCATAAGATGAGACTGTAGTCCTGGCCAGTACCTTAGATTGCAGCCTTGTGAATTCTAAAGACTCTCCCCCGCAAAAGTAATAAATAAACATAAAGAAGACCCAGACAAGCTATGCTCAGATTCCTGACCCACCAAAACAGAGAAATAATAAATGTGTTTTTTGTGTAAAGTCACTAAATTTGTGGTAATTGTCATTCAGCAGAAATAGATAACTAATATGTTGTATTCCAACTGCTTTCTCATCTAAAAAGACCATATTTGAATTTTCATTGATTGATTTACTTTGTGTTTGGCTATGCTGGGTCCTGACTGCTGCACAGGCTTTTCTCTGGTTGAGGCGCAGGGTCTTCTAACTGCATGGCTTCTCTTGCACAGAGCACAAGTTCTGGAGTGCACAGTCGTCTGTAGTTGTGGTTCCTGGGCCCTAGAGCCCTTGGGCTCTGTAGTTGTAACCCATAGGCTTAATTGCTCCATGGAATGTAGGATCTTCACAGACCAGAGATCAAACTCATGTCTCCTGCATTGGCAAGCAGATTCTTCATCACTGAGCCTCCAGGGAAGCCCTGAAAAGACCAGATTTGAATGCTAACACTTGAATGCCTTGGTGAAGTTTTGTGTTAAATAAGGAATCAACTCTGTCTTTGCTCTTAGATGACATTTGACATACATTATTTTAGTGTTTATTTTGTTTATTTGTATTGGTTTTCGTGTTCACATATTATTTTATTTAATCTCTAAAACAGGGATTCTAGCATATATTTTGCTGAGTGCAGTGAGATATGTGTATCTAACATTGCCTGGCAACCAATAAATGTCAATGTGTTTCTGTATATTAATATGACTTCCTTGAGGATGAAGACTTCTGGTACATCCAACTTTATATCCTCAGCTCATGGCACATATTAGGCAGTCAAAGTGTACTGCTGCTGCTAGTGCTAATTCACTTCAATCAGGTTCGACTCTGTGTGACCCCATAGACGGTAGCCAACCAGGATCCCCCATCCCTGGGATTCTCCAGGCAAGAACCCTGGAGTGGGTTGCCATTTGCTTCTCCAATGCATGAAAGTGAAAGTGAAGTCGCTCAGTCATGTCCAACTCTTCACAACCCCATGGACTGCAGCCCACCAGGCTCCTCTGCCCATGGGATTTTCTAGGCAAGAGTACTGGAGTGGGGTGCCTTTGCCTTCTCTGCAAAGTGTACTACTTTAACGAGAATATATTCCTCTAGCTCTCATTTGTTAATACTTGGTAAGTTTTTAAAATGTGGTTAGAATTTTTTTCCCAAAGATTTTCACAACTTTCATAGCCATGAATCTTTTAACCATAAATCTGTAAGAAATATGGACACACACTGGAGGGAGGGGAGATTTGCAAAATGCATTGTAAACTCCATATTTTTGGTTATACTGTAAATATATTTCATTAATATTTATATCAAATTAAACAAAATCACATATGACTTTATATTGTATGCTAAGAAACTTTCCTCATATTGCTATACACATTAATGAAGAGTAAAATACTTAACCATTTTTGAGTTTTTGCAAGTTTGAACCAGAACAAAATACACCAGTGGAAAGGAGGTGGGTAAAAGCAGAATGCTTTCCAAACTTGTTTTTTTCTGTTACTTTCTTGACTTAATTCATTTCATCTATCAGATTACTTAGGCACAAAATATGAATACATTTTAGTTGGAGGTTATTTTAGAATTTACAGCTTTTACTTGTGGGAAAATATTAGAGAAAATGTTAAAAATAGAATGAAGAGCCTGATAAGGATTAAATAGTAAGTATTGCAATATAACAAGTATGCAAAACTTGTAGAGGCTCCAACTACAATATGAATGACTATCCAAGTTATAAAACACAATTAAGAATAATGTAAGTCATCAGTATTAAACATATTATCAGTAACATGACTTAGCAGTGTATTTTAGGTCTCTAGTTAGCAATCTAGTTTCCAATGTCTAGAAACATTACTATTTTTAATGAACAAGACTTTGATAAATACAGTGATGACACTATACTAACAGGTGGTTTGGGATAGCAAACTTAAGTGAAGCAGGCTTATCTCTACTGTTGTTTTTCTTAGTTGATTCTTTTTAAAAATGAGCAACAGTATTCAAAGCCATTTTGATCACCTTTTTTCTTTTCCTTCAGTGCAATCATCAAATAGATTTTATGTACTGTCATTCCAGTTTTATTAGGCTCATTATGTATGACTCTTACTTTTTGGATCAAATTCTTTTATTGAAATCAGCAGCTTTATCATTTCACCTCATTCAAGAAGAGAAACACCATCATTTTACAGAGTTGGCAGCTTTTTTGCTTCAGAGATTCTGTAATTTAGTTGGCTACTCTAATAGGATTATATTTCATGTATGCTGAATACACCCTTTATGCTTGTGTTACTCCTTAGAGAACTCACAGACAAAATAAAGCAGTTTATTGTATAAGAGATAGCAATTGCATTGACCATTAACCTCAATAACTTGCAAAGTCTGTAAAGAAGCTTATAAAACACTTTGTAGTCAAGTTTAAAGTGATACAAGATGTTTGTTCAAACCAAAGCACTGATAAATAAAGGAATTCTCTTCCCCAATGAACATACCTATCATTGCAAACATAAGTGTATTTGGTAGGTGTTTACAGGAATTTTGACTAGTTTTTCTATAGAATTTCAGCTTACATACTTACTTGCAGTGTATGTGAAAAATATTTATTCTCAGGGCACAGTATTGTATCAGATTTTCAGAGTTCTAATTAATAATGAAAATAAATTTTACACAAATAGTAAATTACCTCTGTTAAGTTTTAAGGCAACTATATTAAAAATACACAAATGCATGCATTCTTTATATAACTGNTGCACCGAAAGGAAGATTCTTTACCACTAGAGCCACCAGGGAAGCCCATAACATATATTATATATATATATATATAAAATATATTTAATTTATAAGTATGTTTGGTATATGTTTTTAAGTCTAACATGGATATGGCTTTCTCAAGAAAACCTTCTTCTGAAGCTTAAATTAAATTACTTATAATTTAATTTAAATCAATTTTATATACATTATTGGTTTTATATATAAAGCCAATAAAAAAGCAAAACAAGATTTCAATGATTTCTTTAGAAATTAATAAAACTGTCACATTTTGCTAAAGCTCATATTTTATTGGTGGTAGAATGTATTAGAAAAATAAACAAAAATAAAAGTTCCAAACTCCATGTACATCAACATGCAGAGCCCTTAGCCATCTTTCTATTCTTTTCTATCCATTATTTTATCAGTTTTTAGCACCGAAAAATTTATGCTTTAGAATTNTATTTTATTGGTGGTAGAATGTATTAGAAAAATAAACAAAAATAAAAGTTCCAAACTCCATGTACATCAACATGCAGAGCCCTTAGCCATCTTTCTATTCTTTTCTATCCATTATTTTATCAGTTTTTAGCACCGAAAAATTTATGCTTTAGAATTGTGGTGCTGGAGAAGACTCTTGAGAATCCCTTGGACTTCAAGGAGATCAAACTAGTCAATAATAAGGGAAACCAATTCTGAATATTCATTGGAAGCACTGATGCTGTAGCTGAAGCTCCAGTACTTTGGCCACCTGATGTGAACAGCAGAATCATTGAAAAAGACACTGATGCTGGGCAAGACTGAGGGCAAAAGGAGAAGGGGGTGGAAGAGATGAGATGATTAGATAGCATCACTGACTCAGTGGACATGAATTTGAGCAAACTATAGGAGATGGAAGACAGAGGAGCCTGGCATGCTACAGTTCAAGGGGCCACAAACAGTCAGACACAACTTAGCAACTGAAAAATAACAACAATCACTATTAAATTTTATCATATATAATCTTCCCTTATTTGTTGCACTAATTACCTTTCAGCAGAATAATTTTGTTATTTTATATATTATTCAAAATATTAATCAGTGTTGTCAGATTTCTGGACCTTAATATTAAAAATGAGATCATCTCCACTGGCATGAACGTTTTCTTCTGTAAACCCATTTCCTTTAAACACAGATTATCCAAATTCATCCAGTCTCCTAATTTCATGTAAGTATCAAAACACTATTACATTTCTAGGAACCATTTTTAAGTTTTATTTTCTTTTCAGATCCTTCATATATAAAAGCTGCATAGTTTCTACACAGAGTTAAACTCATAAAGAAAGGCATTGAACTATTTACCAGGTCTCTGTATATTTACCACATCCCCACTGTAAGTCACAGAGCTTACCTGGTGGCTCATACAGTAAAGAGCCCACCTGCACTGCGGGAGACCAGGGTTTGATTCCTGGGTTCAGCAGATCTTCTGGAGAAGGGCATGGCAACTCACATCTTCTTGCCTTGGAAATACCATGGACAGAGGAGCCTGGCAGGCTACAATCCTTGGGTTGGCAAAGAGCCAGGCATGACAGAAACCAACACTTTCTTTCACTTTTCCACTGCGGGCATTCTTATATTACGATCATCTATATATTTCTAATAATTTTTTCTTCTGACTTGACCTAATAATGGCATATATTGTTAAGTCCAATGCACTGATGTTGCCTAATTTAAATATTAGTTAATAATTCAAGAATATAGAAGTTAGATAAGCATTATAACATGTCCATATTAAATTTCTGTGCTACTAAATAATATGAACAGTAATAGACTTTAGAAAAACAAAATTTTGTATATATTTGACTAATTTAAAATGAAGAAAACAACACAAAATGTCATCTAAACTCTCTGTAGTATTAAAATGAAGTGAGATATTCTATGTAGTGGGCTTAGAGCAGGAAAGATTTTGCAATTTCACTCATAGTAGGGGGAGATATATTTGTTATCATCGAAAAAGCAAGAGAGTTCCAGAAAAACATCTATTTCTGCTTTGTTGACTATGCCAAAGCCTTTGACTGTGTGGATCACAATAAACTTTGGAAAATTCTGAAAGAGATGGGAATACCAGACCACCTAACCTGCCTCTTGAGAAATCTGTATGCAGGTCAGGAAGCAACAGTTAGAACTGGACATGGAACAACAGACTGGTTCCAAATAGGAAAAGGAGCACATCAAGGCTGTATATTGTCACCCTGCTTATTTAAATTCTATGCAGAGTACATCATGAGAAACACTGGGCTAGAAGAAGCACAAGCTGGAATCAAGATTGCTGGGAAAAATATCAATAACCTAAGATATGCAGATGGCACCACCCTTATGGCAGAAAGTGAAGAGGAACTAAAAAAGCTCTTGATGAAAGTGAAAGTGAAGACTGAAAATGTTGGCTTAAAGCTCAACATTCAGAAAACGAAGATCATGGCATCCGGTCCCATCACTTCATGGGAAATAGATCGGGAAACAGTGGAAACAGTGTGACTTTATTTTGGGGGGCTCCAAAATTACTGCAGATGGTGACTGCAGCCATGAAATTAGAAAACACGTACTCCTTGGAAGAAAAGTTATGACCAACCTAGATAGTATATTCAAAAGCAGAGACATTACTTTGCCGACTAAGGTCCGACTAGTCAAGGCTATGGTTTTTCCTGTGATTAAGTATGGATGTGAGAGTTGGACTGTGAAGAAGGCTGAGCGCTGAAGAATTGATGCTTTTGAACTGTGGTGTTGGAGAAGACTCTTGAGGGTCCCTTGGACTGCTAGGATATGCAACCAGTCCATTCTGAAGAAGATCAGCCCTGTTTTTTTTTTTTTGAAGGAATGATGCTAAAGCTGAAACTCCAATACTTTGTCCACCTCATGCGAAGAGTTGACTCATTGGAAAAGACTCTGATGCTGGAAGGGACTGCGGGCAGGAGGAGAAGGGGACGACCAAGGATGAGATGGCTGGAAGACATCACTGACTTGATGAATGTGAGTCTGAGTGAACTCTGGGTGATCAACAGGGAAGCCTGGCATGCTGATTCATGGGGCCGCAAAGAGTTGTACATGACTGAGCGACTGAACTGAACTAAACTGAACTGAAACTGTATAATGCATGTCTGCATATTTAATATATATTTATATAATAATGTTTGCACACATATGTATAATCATTTAAATATGTTTATACATATGAGTATGGGTATATAATATATAGACAGTGAGGATTAAATTTTTGCAATCATACATCAGACTGAAAAAAGTTTAAAGTTAATTTTTAATGTATTAAGATTTCAAAAAATTCTACTCAAAATCAATATATATTATATTACTAGAATAGTCATATAAAATTTTAAGTCTATACAAAATTACACTCTAGGTGCAAGTGTTGTTGCATATGGTGGAATAGGTTTTGTAAAAGTCATATATTTAACTCAAGTAAGAGCATTAATATTTTCTTCAAACACCAAGCTGTGTCACACATAAATATATTTATACAGACAAATACAAGTTGCCACCTACAGAGAATGGTCATTTTAAGTATTTCAATAAGGTTATATATGTGGTCTGGGCTTGTTTACTTGATAAGCACCCTTATTAAAAAATGGAGGCAATATAAAGAAGATGAATCTTTGATTGTGGCTTGTTTCTAATGGAAGACAAATCATGTTTAAATTGTGAAATGATACCTATTCTAGTTATAATTTTAAAACTTTTAAAAATTACATAAGACTAAAGTGANAAAAAATGGAGGCAATATAAAGAAGATGAATCTTTGATTGTGGCTTGTTTCTAATGGAAGACAAATTATGTTTAAATTGTGAAATGATATCTATTCTAGTTATAATTTTAAAACTTTTAAAAATTACTTAAGACTAAAGTGAAAAAAAAAATCTCTTTGGTAAGGCCAACAGCTGTATCAATTTGATAAGCACCAAAAAAGGAAAATCACAACACAGGCATCTTGCTGTTTTGCCTTAATACTCCAAGTGGAGAAATTCATTTTGTGGCAATAGGCACTGCAGAAAACTTACTCAGTTTCTCTGCCAATATGACAGTTTGCATAACATTACTCACAATGCTTCACATTGTGATTTTGCTTTGAAAACAGTTTTAATTGAGCCTTGCTGAGCTGCATTAATGTGTCTGTTTAAATTGAACAAACCTAATTATCTCACATGAAAGTTATGCCACCTCTGGTGTGGCAAAGCTGATGCAGTTAAAGTCAGCCAGATGTATTAATTGAGTATTGTAAACACTCAGTGTATCTGGTAAAGAACAGTCCACTATACATTAGTACTGGACAGTTTGTAACATATCCACACCAACTATAATACACCTGTCCAATGTAATATTATCCTTGGAATAAAATCCATAAACACCAGAATGTGAGGACTACCATGTCTTAGAAATAAATGCCTGTGTAGATTTAAGATTTTCTCTCTCACACATTTTAGTTCTATACTTGAAAACAATTTTCTGAAGTATTCATAAGACTTAGTCTTTACTTCTTCGTATTATTTAAAAAAATTAAATCAGAAGAAACTATGATTTTGTATTTCTGCTCCACAGGTAAGGATCTTACAAGTTTCCACTCTGTCCTAACAAGGAAAAAGTTAACCTGATGAAAATCAACAAATTTTATAGGATTTATTAAAACCTTGGACAACTACTGCCCCAAGGTTTGAAAGGTAGACATATGAATACAAGAAGTAAATTTACAGAAGCAGAGACTCAACATTGGGAATCATTGTAGGAACAAGTGCCAGGGTAAAGGAAAATCTGAACTGTAAACAATAAATTTCTGGAGGCGCAATATGGATAAATATGAGTTAAATACTCCAGAGACACCTAATCTGGGAGGTGATGGTGGTGGTTTCGTTGCTAAATTGTGTCTGACTTTTATGACTCCATAGATTGGAACCTGAAAGGCTCCTCTGTCCTTGAGATTTTCCAGGCAAGAATACTGGAGTGGGTTGCTATTTTCTTCTCCAGGAGATCTTCTCCCTACAATTTTCTGATGTTCAACTTAAAAAGATCAACCATGTCTTCACAGTAAGTTATCTAAGAAAAATCCCTTTCTGCCTGGGTAAGGTGAAGATAGAGAGGAATCATTTTGACATGTACCATTCCACTCTATTCTTGTTAGCAAGAGATGTCCTCAGGAGGAACTCGTTAACTAGTGCCTTGCCTTTTGGGGTCTTATCAGAGCCGAATACACCTGGAAGAAGAGATCTATTCAACTCCACCTATCTCTAATCATCACACCCCACCTAAAAGGAGAGGAAAATAGGGTAACACCTGTAAAGTTCACAGTCCAGACATGGCAGGCTTACTAAAAAGACTGACGCCTAATCATAGGAATATAGAACAGTTCTTTCCCCCAATACCTCACTCTGACATTACTAAAGATCTGTTATACTTCCTTTTACTTGGTGGATCATGTTAAATTTTCAAGGAAAATGTTGCAAAGTATACCTGAGTCCCAAAACCACAATTTGAAGAGACAGTACAAACATCTGAACCAGACATGACAGAGATGTTGAAACTAGGGTGGAAATTTAAGACAACTATCATTAATATGCTAAGAACTCTAAACAATAAAGTAAACAGCATACAGTAAGAAATAACAATGTAAGCAAAGATATGAACATCCTACAACAGACCCAAAAATAAATGCTAGAGATAAGAAACACTATAATAAAACTGCAGAATGTCCTTATTAGTAGACTGATCACAGTGAATGAAAGCAACTCTGAGCTTAAAGATATCTCAACTGGAATTTCCAGAACTGAAAAAAAGTGAACAAAGGATAATAATAAAAACAGATAGCCTGTGGAACAACTATATAATATGTGCACACTATAGGAATACAAGGAAAAGAAAAAGGAAAAAAAAACAGAAAGAATATTTAAAATATAGGAATAAAGTTCTCCCAAACTGATGTCAGACAACAAATTGCAAGTCTAGGAGTCTAGGAAGTTAAAAGAACACTAAACAGAATAAATGCTAAAAAGCTACATGTGGGCATATCACTTTCTACAGATTGTAGAAAGTCCAGAAGGTCCAGAAAAAAAATACAAAAAAAAAAAAGAAAGAAAAAAATACATTATCTAGAATAAAGATAAGATTGCCTCGGACTTATACTCAGAAATTTTTCAATCAGGAGGAAACAAGTGAAATATTTAAAGTGTTGAGAGAAAAGCAAACACAGAAAAGTATCCTATAAAATTATCCTTCAAAAGTAAAGGAGAGATAAAGAACAAAATTGAACTTAACAACACCATCCAACAACTGGATATAACTGGCAACCATAGAATACTTCTGGAGAAGGAAATGGCAATCCACTCCAGTATTCTTGCCTGGAAAATCTCATGGATAGAGGAGCTTGGCAAGCTACAGTCAATGGAGTTACAAGAATCAGACATGACTTAGCAATTAAAAAGTTCCATAGAGTAATTCATCCAATAACAGGAGAATACATAATCTTCCTAATCTCAAATGGAATATTCAGCGATCTGTAAACTTAAGAATGAGAGACTATTAAAAAACACTCTTTCAGCAAATTTAAAAGAATAGAGATCATACAATGTCTGTTTTAAGTTTACAATGGAATTAAAGTAGTAACCAATGTCAGAAAGATAACTTGAATATTCCAAAATACATAGAAATTAACAACATAATTTCAAATAACATGAGTCAAAGAAAAAAATCTCAAGATAAATTTAGAAATATTTTGAATTAAATAAAAGTGAAAGCACATAAAAAATGCTTGGGATGCAATGAAGGAATTGTAACATTGAAAGCAAATAATAGAAAAAAGATAGGTCTGAAATCAACAATTAAATTCTAACCTTACAAAACTAGAAAAAGAATATTACATTAAATGAAAAAAAATATGCAGAAGAAAAGAATAAGAACTAAAGCAGAAATCAATAAAATTGAAAATTGACAATCAATAGAAAATATCAATAAAGCCAGAAGCTGTTTCCTTGAAAAGATTAGTAATATCAATAAGNTATATTCTGAACTAGATGTACATAAATTAAATTCTAAAAATTCTGAAGTTCTATTTATATTTTAAAAAATATTTTTCTCTTTGGCTGCACCAAGTATTAGTTGCAGCACAAGGAATTCGCAATCCTTGTTGCAGCATGTGGGATCTTTAGCTGTGGCATGTGGGATCTAGTTTCCTGATCAGGGGTAAAACTCGGCCCTCCTGTACTGAGAGTATGGAGTCTTAGTCCCCGAACCAGCAGGGAAGTCCTGAACTTTACATTTTTAATACCTAAAGATCAACCAACGATTTTTAGAAGAAAATTTGAATGTAACATATTTATAACTGGAGTTATTAATTTCAAAGGAAATTGAAATGCAGAGTAAATGGAAATGTCACTCTTACTGCACGCACCTCTGTATTATTTCTAATATGAGAGAGGGTTTATATATAACATGTAAAATTAAAATACAATAAAACTATATAATAAAGAAGAAAAACCTCTTAAATTATGTCAGAAATGTACAACAAAGACAGAAATATCTAGTGCTTCTAGAAATGAGTATAATGCTGCTTGACATAATTTTATACATATACTGGAGATCAGTGGATAAATAACTCTAGAAAGAATGAAGGCATGGAGCCAAAGCAAAAACAATACCCAGTTGTGCATGTGACTGGTGATAGAAGCAAGATTCAATACTGTAAAGAGCAATATTGCATAGGAACCTGGAATGTCAGATCCATGAATCAAGGCAAATTGGAAGTGGTCAAACAAGATATGGCAAGGGTGAACCTTGACATTCTCGAAATCAGTGAACTAAAATGGACTGGAATGCATGAATTTAACTCAGATGACCATTGTATCTACTATTGTGGGCAGGAATTCCTCAGAAGAAATGGAGTAGACATCATGGTCAACGAAACAGTCCAAAATGCAGTACATGGATGTAATCTCAAAAATGACAGAATGATCTCTGTTCCTTTTCAAGGCAAACCATTCAATATCACAGTTATCCAAGTCTATGCCCCAACCAGTAATGCTGAAGAAGCTGAAGTTGAATGGTTTTATGAAGACCTACAAGATCTTTTAGAATTAACACCCCAAAAAGATGTCCTTTTCATTATAGGGGACTGGAATGCTAAAGTAGGAAGTCAAGAAACACCTGAAGTAACAGGCAAATTTGGCCTTGGAATGTGGAATGAATCAGGGCAAAGACTAATAGATTTTGCCAATAAAATGCACTGGTCATAGCAAACATTCTCTTCCAACAACACAAGAGAAGATTTTACACATGGACATCACCAGATGGTCAACACCAAAATCAGCCAAAGATGAAGAAGCTCTATACAGTCAACAAAAACAAGACCAGGAGCTTGTGGCTCAGATCATGAACTTCTTATTGCCAAAATCAGACTCAAATTGAAGAAAGTAGGGAAAACCGCTAGACCA
>SJYW01001199.1:495827-511671 GCA_006410735.1 Raphicerus campestris | reverse complement strand
CTTATTAGTAGACTGATCACAGTGAATGAAAGCAACTCTGAGCTTAAAGATATCTCAACTGGAATTTCCAGAACTGAAAAAAAGTGAACAAAGGATAATAATAAAAACAGATAGCCTGTGGAACAACTATAAAATATGTGCACACTATAGGAATACAAGGAAAAGAAAAAGGAAAAAAAACCAGAAAGAATATTTAAAATATAGGAATAAAGTTCTCCCAAACTGATGTCAGACAACAAATTGCAAGTCTAGGAGTCTAGGAAGTCAAAAGAACACTAAACAGAATAAATGCTAAAAAGCTACATGTGGGCATATCACTTTCTACAGATTGTAGAAAGTCCAGAAGGTCCAGAAAAAAAATACAAAAAAAAAAAAGAAAGAAAAAAATACATTATCTAGAATAAAGATAAGATTGCCTCGGACTTATACTCAGAAATTTTTCAATCAGGAGGAAACAAGTGAAATATTTAAAGTGTTGAGAGAAAAGCAAACACAGAAAAGTATCCTATAAAATTATCCTTCAAAAGTAAAGGAGAGATAAAGAACAAAATTGAACTTAACAACACCATCCAACAACTGGATATAACTGGCTACCATAGAATACTTCTGGAGAAGGAAATGGCAACCCACTCCAGTATTCTTGCCTGGAAAATCTCATGGATAGAGGAGCTTGGCAAGCTACAGTCAATGGAGTTACAAGAATCAGACATGACTTAGCAATTAAAAAGTTCCATAGAGTAATTCATCCAATAACAGGAGAATACATAATCTTCCTAATCTCAAATGGAATATTCAGCGATCTGTAAACTTAAGAATGAGAGACTATTAAAAAACACTCTTTCAGCAAATTTAAAAGAATAGAGATCATACAATGTCTGTTTTAAGTTTACAATGGAATTAAAGTAGTAACCAATGTCAGAAAGATAACTTGAATATTCCAAAATACATAGAAATTAACAACATAATTTCAAATAACATGAGTCAAAGAAAAAAATCTCAAGATAAATTTAGAAATATTTTGAATTAAATAAAAGTGAAAGCACATAAAAAATGCTTGGGATGCAATGAAGGAATTGTAACATTGAAAGCAAATAATAGAAAAAAGATAGGTCTGAAATCAACAATTAAATTCTAACCTTACAAAACTAGAAAAAGAATATTACATTAAATGAAAAAAAATATGCAGAAGAAAAGAATAAGAACTAAAGCAGAAATCAATAAAATTGAAAATTGACAATCAATAGAAAATATCAATAAAGCCAGAAGCTGTTTCCTTGAAAAGATTAGTAATATCAATAAGTCCCTATCCAGGATAAATAAGAAAAAGAAACAATACAAATTACAAACATCAAGTATGAGATAAAGGCATCACTATGTGTCCCATAGAGATTAAAGGGATAAAAAAGTATTATGAACAACTGTATGTCTACAGATTTGATAACCTAGATGAAACAGGTCAATTCCTTGAAAGAAACAGTTGTCAAAGCTCACACAAGGAAAATTAAGCTAAATGAATAGGCCTATATCAATTCAAGAAATTAAGAATCTTCCAAAACAAAAAGTACTAAGTCCAGATGGCTTCACAGTAAATATATTCTTTCTAACATAGGATAAAACCAAGCTGACCTTAGATATGGTGGTAACTTTCTAGATATAACTCTAATGGCATGACACATGAAAGAAAAAATAGGTAAACTGCACTTTATTAAAACTAAAAACTGCTGTCTTGTAAAAGGAAATGTCAAGAGAATGTGATGACTGCGAAAATTTACTTTTAAAAGGCATATCTGATAAAAGATTTTTATCCAAGTTGCATAAAGAAATTCTAAAATTTTTTAAAAAATAGTAAACTGAGAAAACAGAGAAAAGAAAATTTAAATAACAATGTGTACTTATTCACCCTTTACCTGTTGTCAGATTTAATACATCTGGCAATATCAAATGTTTCTCCAGATGTGGGAAAGTTATTAGGCACTTTCTCCTCCAAATAATATTTAGGGAAAAAGTATGATGTATTTCATTTAGGTGTAGTAAAACAATATATAATTCTATTTAAAATGTGCCTCATTATACAGCAACTTGGCATTTAGGAATATAAAGAGAAACATTTGGACTATGGCTTTGTAGTATATTCATCATGTATTGTTTGAAAGAACAAAAGGGAGTAACAATCAAAATGTCCTTCAGTAGAACTCTTCAATAAAGTAGAGTATACATGCACTATGGGATGTTAAATGAAGTTGATATCTCAACATGGTTATATCTCCAAAGCATAATGTGGAACTAAGGAAAAAAAAAAGAATAAATCAGACAATGTGCCCATACATTAATTAAAATCAATATTAAATATAAACATAATAGGTTCAAGGTACAAGAATTCACCACAAACTCATGAGTTAGCTTCTATAAAAAAGTGTGTGAGGGGCTGGGGAACCTCCAACTACATGAACAAATGCATGAACAAATACAGTACTCTACTTGTCAAAAAGGACTTGGTTTTCAGGCATAAGGAAGATATTATGCATATATTCCTTGGCCAGTTTCTTAGAATAGACTATTGATAAGAAAATGATAAGATGAATGGGTGTTAAATTATTTAACCCCATGGACTATACAGTCCATGGAATTCTTTAGGTCAGAATATTGGAGTGGGTAGACTTTTTCTTCTCCAAGGGATCTTCCCAACCCAGGGATGGAACCCAGGTCTCCGGTATTACAGGCAGATTTCTTAACAGCTGAGACAACAGGGAACCCCAAGAATACTGGTATGCATAGCTGATTCCTTCTCCAGCAGAACTATTAACAGTTGTTAATAGTAGATGGGGGAAATTCATGACTATAATCTATTTTTTTTCTAATATATTCAAGAATTTCATTTGTATATATTCTGAACTAGATGTATATAAATTAAATTCTAAAAATTCTGAAGTTCTATTTATATTTTAAAAAATATTTTTCTCTTTGGCTGCACCAAGTATTACTTGCAGCACAAGGAATTCGCAATCCTCGTTGCAGCATGTGGGATCTTTAGCTGTGGCATGTGGGATCTAGTTTCCTGATCAGGGGTAAAACTCGGCCCTCCTGTACTGAGAGTATGGAGTCTTAGTCTCCAAACCAGCAGGGAAGTCCTGAACTTTACATTTTTAATACCTAAAGATCAACCAATGATTTTTAGAAGAAAATTTGAATGTAACATATTTATAACTGGAGTTATTAATTTCAAAGGAAATTGAAATGCAGAGTAAATGGAAATGTCACTCTTACTGCACGCACCTCTGTATTATTTCTAATATGAGAGAGGGTTTATATATAACATGTAAAATTAAAATACAATAAAACTATATAATAAAGAAGAAAAACCTCTTAAATTATGTCAGAAATGTACAACAAAGACAGAAATATCTAGTGCTTCTAGAAATGAGTATAATGCTGCTTGACATAATTTTATACATATACTGGAGATCAGTGGATAAATAACTCTAGAAAGAATGAAGGCATGGAGCCAAAGCAAAAACAATACCCAGTTGTGCATGTGACTGGTGATAGAAGCAAGATTCAATACTGTAAAGAGCAATATTGCATAGGAACCNTAGGTGCCCAATATGCTACTGGAGATCAGTGGAGAAATAACTCCAGAAAGAATGAAGGGATGGAGCCAAAGCAAAAACAATACCCAGTTGTGCATGTGACTGGTGATAGAAGCAAGATTCAATACTGTAAAGAGCAATATTGCATAGGAACCTGGAATGTCAGATCCATGAATCAAGGCAAATTGGAAGTGATCAAACAAGATATGGCAAGGGTGAACCTTGACATTCTCGGAATCAGTGAACTAAAATGGACTGGAATGCATGAATTTAACTCAGATGACCATTGTATCTACTATTGTGGGCAGGAATTCCTCAGAAGAAATGGAGTAGACATCATGGTCAACGAAACAGTCCAAAATGCAGTACATGGATGTAATCTCAAAAATGACAGAATGATCTCTGTTCCTTTTCAAGGCAAACCATTCAATATCACAGTTATCCAAGTCTATGCCCCAACCAGTAATGCTGAAGAAGCTGAAGTTGAACGGTTTTATGAAGACCTACAAGATCTTTAAGAACTAACACCCAAAAAAGATGTCCTTTTCATTATAGGCGACTGGAATGCTAAAGTAGGAAGTCAAGAAACACCTGGAGTAACAGGCAAATTTGGCCTTGGAATGCGGAATGAAGCAGGGCAAAGACTAATAGAGTTTTGCCAAGAAAATGCACTGGTCATAGCAAACATTCTCTTCCAACAACACAAGAGAAGATTTTACACATGGACATCACCAGATGGTCAACACCAAAATCAGCCAAAGATGAAGAAGCTCTATACAGTCAACAAAAACAAGACCAGGAGCTTGTGGCTCAGATCATGAACTTCTTATTGCCAAAATCAGACTCAAATTGAAGAAAGTAGGGAAAACCGCTAGACCACTCAGGTATGACCTAAATCAAATCCCTAATAAATATATAGTGAAAGTGAGAAATAGATTTAAGGGCCTAGATCTGATAGATAGAGTGCCTGATGAACTATGGAATGAGGTTCGTGACATTGTACAGGAGACAGGGATCAAGACCATCCCCATGGAAAAGAAATGCAAAAAAGCAAAATGGCTGCCTGGGGAGGACTTACAAATAGCTGTGAAAAGAAGAGAGATGAAAAGCAAAGGAGAAAAGGAAAGATGTAAGCATCTGATTGCAGAGTTCCAAAGAATAGCAAGAAGAGATAAGAAAGCCTTCCTCAGCGATCAATGCAAAGAAATAGAGGAAAAGAACAAAATGGGAAAGACTAGAGATCTCTTCAAGAAAATTAGAGATACCAAGGAAACATGTCATGCAAAGATGTGCTCGATAAAGGACAGAAATGATATGGACCTAACAGAAGCAGAGGATATTAAGAAGAGGTGGCAAGAATACATAGAAGAACTGCACAAAAATGATCTTCACGACCCAGATAATCATGATGATGTGATCACTAATCTAGATCCAGACATCCTGGAATGTGAAATCAAGTGGGCCTTAGAAAGCAACACTACGAACAAAGCTAGTGGAGGTGATGGAATTCCAGTTGAGCTGTTTCAAATTCTGAAAGATGATGCTGTGAAAGTGCTGCACTCAATATACCAGTAAATTTGGAAAAGTCAGCAGTGGCCACAGGACTGGAAAAGGTCAGTTTTCATTCCAATTTCAAAGAAAGGCAATGCCAAAGAATGCTCAAACTACTGCACAATTGCACTCATCTCACATGCTAGTAAAGTAATGCTCAAAATTCTCTAAGCCAGACTTCAGCAATACATGAACCGTGAACTCCCTGATGTGCAGGCTGGTTTTAGAAAAGGCAGAGGAACCAGAGATCAAATTGCCAACCTCCGCTGGATCATGGAAAAAGTGAGAGAGTTCCAGAAAAACATCTGTTTCTGCTTTATTGACTATGCCAAAGCCTTTGACTGTGTGGATCAGAATAAACTGAGGAGAATTCTTCAAGAGATGGGAATACCAGACCCCCTAACCTGCCTCTTGAGAAATCTATATGCAAGTCAGGAAGCAACAGTTAGAAGCGGACATGGAACAACAGACTGGTTCCAAATAAGAAAAGGAGTACATCAAGGCTGTATATTGTCACCCTGCTTATTGAACTTCTGTGCAGAGTACATCATGAGAAATGCTGGACTGAAAGAAATGAAAGCTGGAATCAAGATTGCCGGCAGAAATATCAATAACCTCAGATAAGCAGATGACACCACCCTTATGGCAGAAAGTGAAGAGGAACTAAAGAGCTTCTTGATGAGAGTGAAAAAGGAGAACGAAAAAGTTAGGTTAACACTCAACATTCAGAAAAGGAAGATCATGACATCCAGTCCCATGACTTCATGGGAAATAGTTGGGGAAACCATGGAAACAGTGTCAGACTTTATTTTTGGGGGACTCCAAAATCACGGCAGATCGTGATGGCAGTCATGAAATTAGAAATCACTTACTCCTTGGAAAAAAAGTTATGACCAACCTAGATAGTATATTCAAAAGCAGAGATGTTACTTTGCTGACTAAGGTCCGCCTAGTCAAGGCTATGGTTTTTCCTGTGGTCATGTATGGATGTGAGTGTTGGACTGTGAAGAAGGCTGAGCGCTGAAGAATTGATGCTTTTGAACTGTGGTGTTGGAGAAGACTCTTGAGGGTCCCTTGGACTGCAAGGAGATCCAACCAATCCATTCTGAAGGAGATCAGCCCTGGGATTTCTTTGGAAGGAATGATGCTAAAGCTGAAACTCCAGTACTTTGGCCCACCTCATGAGAAGAGTTGACTCATTGGAAAAGACTCTGATGCTGGGAGGGATTGGGGGCAGGAGGAGAAGGGNGTTCTTTGGACGGAATAATGCTGAAGCTGAAACTCCAGTACTTTGGCCCACCTCATGAGAAGAGTTGACTCATTGGAAAAGACTCTGATGCTGGGAGGGATTGGGGGCAGGAGGAGAAGGGGACGACCGAGGATGACATGGCTGGATGGCATCATGGACTCGATGGACTTGAGTCTGAGTGAACTCCAGGAGTTGGTGATGGACAGGGAGGTCTGGCGTGCTGCGATTCATGGGGTCACAAAGAGCTGGACATGGCTGAGCAACTGAATTGAACTGAACTGAACTTACTTTGGTAAAGCCCTATTTTTAGCAATGTGAACTTTAAAAAGATGAAGAGATCAACTCTATAACTAAAAATGCCTAATAAGCTAGACACTTTCTCTAAAGTGTCTAAAACCAATAACTAATAAGCTAAAACCAAATTCAATTGTTTATGATTACATCTTTTCTTTGTTAAAAAAAAAAACTGAGTTAAAAATAACTTTGGAAGAATCGTCATAAAGAGTGCTATTTGCTTTGTACTGGAAGTCTGCACTTCACAAACATTTCATTGATAATTGAAAGTCATTGATTTTGATGATGTGAAAGGGAATGAATAAGTTAACTTTCACAAAATCCTTTATGAATATTAAAGCAGTTGCAAGGAGTACTAATCAGATGCTTTCTCAAGATAAAATACATGTGGATAAATCAATAATATGTACTATATTTGATCAATTCTTCTCTCTACAGATTTCAAAATAAAAGAATATACTTTATGATAAATAAATGAGTCTAATTGATATAAATGAAATATAATTGTATCATATCTACAAAAAATAATCAATTTTGCCTTGGAAATGATAATTTATAGTCTGTAAGGTGGACAATAATTACACATCAAGTTCATCTGATTATTCAATCTATTGTTAAAATAAATAAAAACTAATACTGACAAATAAAGATTATTTATCTTCCTCTATTCCACAGCAAAATGAGTTTCAAGTTATGACAAGTGGTAGCTTATTAAATATTTTTTCCAATGTGGAATGTGAAGGCATAGCCATGAAATTTTCATAGTCTCTTCTGCTATATTTTATATTTAGAATAGGCCAGGTATTGATGCATGGCTTTTATCTTGATGCTTTGTATTTTTGAAAATATCAATATACTGTTACACAAATATCACAAATATCGAGGCATTTATCAAACACTATTGATTATTTTCCTTGAAATTACAGGCTATATTTATTCACTTTAGAGAAACTGTCTACCAAATACTCTGAATAACCACAGTGTGTCTGTTGATCTCTTTTTCTTTTTACTAAAATTATGTTGCATGTATAAAGCAGCTAGTCAGCTTATAATTAAAAAAAAATCTGTGTAAGTGGTTTTTATCAAGACAAACATAGTGGTGTGGTACTTTTAAGACCTGCTTTCTGTACATTTTCTATTTTTAGCACAGAATATTACATGTAGATTCAGGGGATAAGTTTTAACAAAATTATATTTTTAATGCTTCATCAAGGGCATTTTAAAGTCAAGGCAGTTTTTTTTTTTTTTAATTGTGAGTGTATAGAAGTAAAAATAGGACTAGGTACTGGTACCACTATGTTGATTCCCACCAGAGCCAGTAGTTTTACTTACTATGGCTTTTCTACCATCAGTGCAAATGTCAACTCAAAGAGGTAATTAATATCTTAATACTACTATGAGAATAATTTTAACTCCATGAACCTCTTGAAAGTGTCTCAGAGGACCCAAATATTCTGCAGATCACTTTTTGAGAAATCATTTCAGGGGGCAGCCACTGTTAAGCTCCAGAAACGTGCTGCCTTGAGGTAATGCAGGTAAAAAATGGATAGAAATTTAGCTTATTGGGATTTTAACAAAAATAACACTTCTACAATACTATTGGCAACTAATTGAACTTAATAGGAGGTGTGTGCTCAGCAGATGCAAGATGAGTAGATCTTCTGCTCCTGCCTGCCATGTGACCCTGGACAGCATCTTATGTATGGAGGCATAACTTTAAACTTTTATATGGAGGTATGAACTGGGTTCAGTCAAGTATTTTGTCTAGATGGGCTAGACCACACCTTGCTGACTCAAGGCAATGTCCTTAAAACACCTCTAGCTGTGGAAAAGTTGGGCAGAAAGGAGAATCCAAAGATGGAGAGATCCAGCTGATAGTCAGGGTCTCTTGTAGACCTCCTCCTACAAAATAAAATGCTGCATTGTGAAACAGGTCAGGAAATTTGAATCAGATTTGAACTAGTGCCCCTGCTGGCACCTATTATCATTTGCATTTTTTAGGTAAGATGCTAATCCTTGTATGCCTTGATTATTCCACCTCNTTGCAGAGTTCCAAAGAATAGCAAGAAGAGATAAGAAAGCCTTCTTCAGCGATCAATGCAAAGAAATAGAGGAAAAGAACAAAATGGGAAAGACTAGAGATCTCTTCAAGAAAATTAGAGATACCAAGGAAACATGTCATGCAAAGATGTGCTCGATAAAGGACAGAAATGGTATTGTTTTTTCTTTTTAAAATTCTTCCACCATTCTTACAACATTTACACTTTTCATCAGTTCTTACATTAAGAAATGATGGTGTGTGTGTGCTAAGTCACTTCAGTAGAGTCCAACTCTAGATAACCCTATGGACTGTATCCTGCCAGGCTTCTCTGTCTACTGAAATTCTCTAGGGAAGAACACTGGAGTGGGATTCCATGCCCTTCTCCAGAGGATTTTCCCAATCTAGAGACCGAAGCTACATCTCATATCTTCTGTACTGGTAAGCAGGTTCTTTATCACTAGGACCACCTGGTAAGTCCAAGAAATGATGGTACAAAATTTAAATCAAAATTTTAAAATGGCAGAGTTAAACCTAGATCTGAAATTTATCATAGTTTGCCTCATTTCAGTTCAGATCAGTCGCTCAGTTATGTTTGATTCTTGGCTAGCCCATAGACTGCAGCATGCCAGGCTTCCCTGTCCATCACCAACTCCTGGAGCCTACTCAAACTCATGATCATTGAGTTGATGATGCCATTCAACCATCTCATCTTCTGTCATCCCTGTCTGCTCCTGCCTTTAATCTTTCCCAGCATCAGGGTCTTTCCCAATGAGTCNGGCATTGCCTTTCTTTGGGATTGGAATGAAAACTGACCTTTTCCAGTCCTGTGACCACTGCTGAGTTTTCCAAATGCACTGGTATATTGAGTGCAGCACTTTCACAGCATCATCTTTCAGGATTTGAAATAGCTCAACTGGAATTCCATTACCTCCACTAGCTTTGTTCATAGTGATGCCTTCTAAGGACCACTTGACTTCACATTCCAGTATGTTTGCCTGTAGGTGAGTGACCACACCATCGTGATTATCTGGGTCATGAAGATCTTTTTTGTACAGTTGTGTATTCTTGCCACCTCTTCTTAATATCTTCTGCTTCTGTTAGGTCTATACTATTTCTGTCCTTTACCAGATAGAGGTAATGTAAATTGAATATAGCCATACATATTTGAAAGTGAGGCAAAGAAGAAGAGAAAAAATGAATCCAGTTTGGGAGAGTCTCATGCTTATAAAACCAGGAAAGGGATCCTAAGATAAAACAGAATTAACCTTACAAATACTAATTAGGTATGAATGTGAATTTTTCTTTAGAATAAGAAGAAATGTGTTATATATTTTAATATATACAATAAAATAATTATAATATACAATTGTTAAGAATATATAATTGTTATGTAGAATATATATAATCATTATATATGTTATATATACAATATATAAATAACTGATGAATATCACTTTAAAAAGAAAATTACACTGGACACTTATTAAAGAGAAAGGAAGACTTTTTTTCAAGACCACTGCATTTGGAAAGAGCAATTTGTCACTGTGGAGAACAAAAGGCAGGGAGATGATTAAATTCTGAGGTGAGCTGGTGAAAAAGTGGGGGAAAGTTGGTCAGTGTGTAGTTCAATGTATTTCCTAAGTGTTGCTTTGGAAAGTTAGGCTCCTACATTCCCAGAGTGATTGGGAGACAGGAACTCTATCTTTTTTCCCTTTTACATTCCAAATAAATGACACTCATTTCACTTTTAGAAAGACATTTCTAGATGCAGAAGATTTCTAACTCAAAGAGATAGAGAAAGAATGAACAATTTCAAGTTTTCCAAAGTAAATGCTCTAAGAAAAGGGAGACAGAAAGAAACCTGTGTAAAGTATTGTCAAGCTGAGGAAATGGTAGTCTATTTTGTTCACTACCAAAATTATCAAATTCTGAGAAATATCTGTTCTAAATTTCTTACACGTTTATATATTAGCTTTCTTTTCTGTAATCATTAGATACATTATATTTGATTATACCTTCATATAGCAACAATATTCTGATATCATTTCTTATAGAAAAATTCCATTTTCTCTTCAGTAAGTTTGGCTAAAATAAATTTAAACAAGTTTATCTCAGATTTACTACTTATGATTAATCATATCAAGAAAATGTTATGATGGTTGCCATATTTAAAGAAATTACTGCCAGATTTGTTTCATATGTGTGCTCTAAAATTTCATAGAATTGCAATATTTTTGTTCAATAACTAATCATAAATACTCTTTGAACTAATCACATCCATCCACCAATCTGCCAGAAATTTCCTTGCTGTAGTTGTATATTTCATTTACATTATTTTTGTCAGTGTAAGTATTTCATGTCAAATAAATAAAAAGTAAAAATTCTGAATAGTGTAATTAGGTAAGGCAAACTCAGGTATGTGGAATAGGCATGAGCAAGGTCTGGTCTGGTTGAACTCACTTTGACTATTGTTTGGTGTGTAACCTGAGCACCAGTTTGCAGAACACTAGTGAAGCATTAGGTAAACTGGGCAGACAGGGGTCAGGCATGGTTGGTTCATGANATTAGATACATTATATTTGATTATACCTTCATATAGCAACAATATTCTGATATCATTTCTTATAGAAAAATTCCATTTTCTCTTCAGTAAGTTTGGCTAAAATAAATTTAAACAAGTTTATCTCAGATTTACTACTTATGATTAATCATATCAAGAAAATGTTATGATGGTTGCCATATTTAAAGAAATTACTGCCAGATTTGTTTCATATGTGTGCTCTAAAATTTCATAGAATTGTACATATTTTTGTTCAATAACTAATCATAAATACTCTTTGAACTAATCACATCCATCCACCAATCTGCCAGAAATTTCCTTGCTGTAGTTGTATATTTCATTTACATTATTTTTGTCAGTGTAAGTATTTCATGTCAAATAAATAAAAAGTAAAAATTCTGAATAGTGTAATTAGGTAAGGCAAACTCAGGTATGTGGAATAGGCATGAGCAAGGTCTGGTCTGGTTGAACTCACTTTGACTATTGTTTGGTGTGTAACCTGAGCACCAGTTTGCAGAACACTAGTGAAGCATTAGAAAAACTGGGCAGACAGGGGTCAGGCATGGTTGGTTCATGACAGAAATGTATATATTATGTTCACAAAGCTAAACGTAAAATCCCCTATATTTTTTTAATAGGGTCATATCATACAGTATGTAGAATTTTAGTTCTCCAACCAAGGATGGAACCCATTCCCCCTGAAGTTGAAGCACAGCCTTAACCACCAGACTGCAAGGGATATCCTCCCTCTACCTATGAAATCTAAATGGTGGAACCAAACATCATTTGGCTATTTAGGTAAAGACAGTGATTTCTTTTTCTTTTTCTTTTTTTGTTCCCAAACAGAGTACAAATAAATTGCCAGCTGAAAATGATAAAACTGAAAATTTTTGTTAGAATGACATAATTTTTAACTGAGATTTTTGTTTGTTTGTTTAAATTTCATCAAATAAATTGTTACAGGCAGATAATATTCTTGTCTTGCTGAGCAAATGGAAGAGAAAGAATCAAATAGAAGAGAAAGTTAATTTAAAGCTGATCTAAGAGTTAACTTGAACAGAATCCCATTACCAGCTCTATAACTATGCCTTTGCATATATATAGGGAAAAAATTTCAAGGACAGTATAAAGCAAAATGTGCATTACATGCCATCTAAAGTAAGTTCTATTTCCGTACTTGAATGGATAAAATGCTGCAAATTGAACACCGCTTGAAAAGACCTACTGAGAGACTGGAAATAATATTTTAAAAGGCCTTCAATGTCACAGAGGTGATTACTTTTCTTATGAAACAAGTTCTATCCTATGTTAGTAAAAAGAAAAGATGACACTGTTTGTCTTGTTCATTGCTGCAATATGATTTATCACAGTTGGTTTGTGAGAGCCTCATATTTCCTTGTCATATTTTGATTATGATTTTTTTTCAGGGAAAATAATATTTTCACTTTCAATTTAAATTTAGTGTACAATCATAGTTGTCTGAAAACATATTGACAATCATAACAACAAGCTTTGAAAAATTATAGTTCAGTTCAGCGTTCCTTTTTTACTTTAATGAAACTACACAAGAGAAAATAAGAGATGGAAACAACTTCACATTTGTCTGGAAAAAGTTGAACACATTTCAAAAAAGGATGACCATTTTAACCATATCAAGTTCATAGTAGTCTGATTTTCAAAATTAATGTGGTTTATAATTATTACTTTTAGTATCATCTAGAAAATTAAAACAATTATTTCCAAATTATTCTTTGGAGAATTATTTCTACATTCTCTTCACTATGTTCATACATAAAAGAAATTGCATTTCTAATCAAATAAGGAATAATTTCCTCAGATATATAAAAATAAGGTGACATTAGGTTACCTTTGAAATCATTGACTTGTCCAGTCTTCATGTATATTCTTTCACAGCTTGAGGTTGTTTACAAGTATATTCAGGAAGGTTTTAGTGTCATTTCTGTGTTACACTTTAAAGTACATTTTCTTTTGAAGTGAACAAAGACTAGAATGTCATATTTTGCAAGCTGATTTATAATTAAATCATATTACATAAAAAAAACTTTAATTGTAAAATCAAATTTATCCAAGCCCTTCCTAACAAGAATTAATACAATCAGGTATGAATAGTATCACTGTCTATTATTTGGTAAAACCTTAGCGGTGGGACAATTTCGATCTACATATAATCAATTAAAATGTACTTACTTGTATGCCAGCAATTTCATTTCTATGAATTTATAACAAGGCAATAATTCTCTCCATTTCAACATTTTAAAGATATCAAACTATTTGATGAAACCAAAATGTTAAATAATGGTGAACCTTTCAAATTTGGTCTTACTTGGCAATAATAAAAAATGATATTGGTGATATATATAGAAAATATGTTCATAATAATTCAAGTGATTGTTCTCTAAGTCACTAAGTCATGTTTGACACTTTGTGACCCCATGGACTATAGCTCACCAGGTTCCTCTGTCCATGGGATTTCCCAGGCAAGAAAACTGGAGTCGGTTGCAGTTTCCTTCAAGGGATCTTCCTACTCAGGGATCAAACTCACATCTCCTGCTTCAGCAGATGGATTTTTTTACCATTGAGCCACCAGGGAAGTTCATTTAAAGGTAGCTATATGTAAATTATCAACATTATATTTCATTATTTTACTTTTTGAATGTGGTTTAACTGTACATAGAAGTTTGGGGAAAGGACAGAAACCAAAATATCCACCAATGATTGATATCTTATTTAATAGTAAAACTCAAAACTCATTCCCAACACATTATTTGCACTGAAAAATGTTTGTGACTAAATGAATAAGTCAATGAACACCATCAATTAAGAAAAATAAAAATAATAATTTGAATAATAATATTATAAAAATAATAATGTATGGATGTATATTCTCACTCATAATGTTAGACATTTTTCAATGACATACTTGGAAATGCAGTAAGGGAAAAATCACTTTAAAAACATATAAACAAAAATTAGAAAGGAAGAAAAGAAAACTATAATTATTTGCAAATGATAGTATTTTATACAGAGAAAACACAAGAGAACTAATTAAAAACTTAAAACTGTATATATTTTACAGAGTGTGACTAGAATTAAATCCAAATACTACATACATCAATAAAAGAATATTAATGGAAAAAAAGATGCCTACACTCAAAATGGAAATAAAATAAATAATGAAATGCCTGGAAATACATTTTAAAAGTTGAATCTATGAGCATATGTAATTGTAACTACATAATTTTTTACAATATAGAAAAGAAAGTGAATAAGTTACGCTATTTATCTTTTACTATGAATGAGAAGACAATATTTAAATATACCAATTCTTAAGCTGATCAAAATATTTAAAGTAATCATGATATTTCCAATGGTGATATTTTTGGACTTGAACATGAGGTCAATATGAAGGAACAAAGTCAAAATAGTAAACCAAAAAAAAAAAAAAAAGAATAAAATGAATGGGACCCGAAACAAGTAGACAATTTGCTACATTATACATCAAGCCCAAAATTATTTTTAAGGCATAGTGCAAATTCAAGAGCAGGCAAATATATGAAAACACATATACAGAGAACATATAAAAATACAATTAATATATAATGTGGTATATAACAAAGTTTGCATTTTTATATGAGATATGATGGATTATTCAATAAATTAAGATTAGGTAGTGATTTTTAAAGTATGAGGTTGAATTATTCCGAATCTTATATCAAAGAAATTAGAAATGGATGAATAGCAATATTTAAAAAAAATCAGAGAAACCAAAACAAAGCTAGAAAAAATATATAAATGAATAATACACATACTATTGAAACCAACACAAACCATTTTACCAGNATGATGGATTATTCAATAAATTAAGATTAGGTAGTGATTTTTAAAGTATGAGGTTGAATTATTCCAAATCTTATATCAAAGAAATTAGAAATGGATGAATAGCAATATTTAAAAAAATCAGAGAAACCAAAACAAAGCTAGAAAAAATATATAAATGAATAATACACATACTATTGAAATCAACACAAACCATTTTACCAGTTTGCTATAACAAAAGAGGTTAATATATATATAATACACATTATTATGTATATTATATATATACATATTATTTTATGTATTATTACATATAAAAATCTATATACATTATATGTATAATCTATATACATAATCTGTATGTTATGTATATAATAAAAAGATTAGGAGGGGAGAGAGAGGAAGAGAAAGATTGACTTTTTAAATGTTAAAATATTTATGCCATTATCCATAGCAGAATTCATTGTCGTTTTTAATTTATAGAAGAAAACAGCAGTAGACTTTCTGTATTTTCTAAATATATATAATTTGCATTATAAGAACAAGAAATAATATTTCACTTTTTAAAAGTGCATATTTGTTCTATCAGTTTTATTTCTGGCCAAGTGCACCTTAAATAACTTGTCAAGAGATAACATACAATGGAGTAAAAGTCTCTTTAACAGGTGGTGCTGGGAAAACTGGTCAACCACTTGTAAAAGAATCAAACTAGATCACTTTCTAAC
>SJYW01001199.1:473004-494272 GCA_006410735.1 Raphicerus campestris | reverse complement strand
GAATTGAAAGAGACACATGTACCCCAATGTTCATTGCAGCATTATTTATAATTGCCAGGACATGGAAACAACCCAGATGTCCATCAGCAGATGAATGGATAAGAAAGCAGTGGTACATATACACAATGGAGTATTACTCAGCCCTTAAAAAGAATAAGTTTGACTCAGTTCTAATGAGATGGATGAAACTGGAGCTGATTATACAGAGTGAAGTAAGCCAGAAAGAAAAACACCAATACAGTATACTGACACATATATATGGAATTTAGAAAGATAGTAATGATGACCCTGTAAGTGAGACAATATAAGAGACACAGAGGTATAGATCAGACTTTTGGCTTCTGAGGGAGAGGGAGAGGGTGGGATGATTTGGGAGAATGGCACTGAAACATGTATACTATCATATAAGAATTGAAGCACCAGTCTATGTTCAATACAGGATACAGGATGCTTGGAGCTGGTGTACGGGATGATCCGGGGAGATGGTGTGGGGAAGGAGGTGGGAGGGGGCTTCAGCATTGGGAGATCGTGTACACCTGTGGCTGATTCATGTCAATGTATGGCAAAACCAATACAGTATTGTAAAATAGAATAAAGTATTAAATAAAAGAAAAAAAGATATGAGAATACTATGTATGTATATATCATATTTTTTCAGGAACAATCATTCCAGCTATATTTATAATAATAAACTGTTTATGCAATCTGAATTTAACACACTCAGGCATTCATTGCTATGGAAAAACATTCGTACTTTGTACAATGAGGCNGAATAAAGTATTAAATAAAAGAAAAAAAGATATGAGAATACTATGTATGTATATATCATATTTTTTCAGGAACAATCATTCCAGCTATATTTATAATAATAAACTGTTTATGCAATCTGAATTTAACACACTCAGGCATTCATTGCTATGGAAAAACATTCGTACTTTGTACAATGAGGCAGAGAATTAAATAAATATATTTAACTGAAAGTATTTAATTGGCCTTAACTTCCCTTAACCACAAAGTATGAATGTTTTTCCATAGCAATGAATGCCTAACTGTCTTTCTTGTGTTCATTTCACAGTGGCTTCAGATATACCCTACCTCCAATCCCTACTATATTTAGGTCACTATTTTCCAAGCAATGTCTTTTAACACAAACACTTTAGTTTTGCTATATCATTTGGCATCTTACTATGAAAAATGAAAATTTAGTTTTCTTACCTCCTCTACACACAGAGATACACAATACATGTAGCCCATAAACATGCTTTCCATTAGCCTATTCCATCAATATTGTCAGATTTGGCTAAACAAATATTCAGCATTTATATTCTTAGAACTGTATTAATTATTTTTCACTCAGTCATGTAATATATTCCAATTGGGTTTCATTTATATAATAGTTTTTAATCAATAAATAATTTCAATAGTTATAGATTTTAAAATAGTTATTCAGCAATGTATAAGAAGTAGTTTTTCTATTTATTTCTCTTACAGACTTACAAGCATTTTCCTATTATCTTGTTTTTAAATGAATGTAAAAACATATGCATTTGTAATAAATATTTATATAAAATAAACTTTAAGAATAAATCTATAAAAATGCAGTACTAAAAGAGGGTACATACTGATCTATGACTTAAGTAGAATGAACACAAATACAGAGTAATGAAAATATTTTTTTTAATGAGTGAAAACCTACATTACAATACTAATTTTAAAAAGAAAGAAGAAAATGCTAACACTAGTGTAACAATTTACATTATGTTGCCATCTGTTTTATTTTCTTATCCACAGACAGACATAAACATGATAATGGTATTATTATTACAGTTGTTTTCTTCACTACTTATTGATCTTTACCTGTTTTCTAGGTCTCCAGCTATAAATTTTATGTACATCCTATGACAAGCCTTATGACATGTTATATTAATTTTACATTTTATAGAACAAAATATTTGATATTAAAAAAGTTGTTTTCTTCCAATTAAACTGCATTTCATTAAGTCTAATCACTACATTAATGGGCTTTCCCAGGTGTCTCAGTGGTAAACATGTCACCTGCCAATGCAGGGAGATGTCAGAAATGAGAGTTCGATCCCTGGGTCCAGAAGATCCCATGATGAAGGAAATGGCAATGCACTCCAGTATTCTTGTCTGAAAAACTCCATGGGTGGAAGACCCTGGAGTGCTACAGTCCATGGGGGTCTCAAAGAGTTGGACACAAGCTGAGTGACTGAGCACACATCATTATGTCATCATTAAAATTTTCTTATTTAACCCATTTAGTTATGTAATAATCTCCAATCTTTGTTTGTCTAGGCTTAAAGTCTTTAACTTTCCCCCAAACCTGCTTCCCCTACTTTTGTCATGAACAAAGTCCATTAAGACACCCCAGGATACGAAAATGGAATCTGGATAATAAAATAACACTAACCGTTTTGTTTTGTTTTGTTTTGTTTTGTTTTGTTTTGTTTTGTTTCCCCCTTTGTGCATCATCTAGTTTGACTTGGTCCTAGAGTGCTACCCTGTTGCTGCTGCTGCTGCTGCTGCTGCTAAGTTGCTTCAGTCATGTCCGACTCTGTGCGACCCCACAGATGACAGCCCACCAGGCTCCCCCGTCCCTGTGACTCTCCAGGCAAGAACACTGGAGTGAGTTGCCATTTCCTTCTCCAATGCGTGAAAGTGAAAAGAGAAAGTGAAGTCGCTCAGTCGTGTCTGACTCTTAGCGACCGCATGGACTGCAGCCAAGAGTACTGGAGTGGGGTGCCATCACCTTCTCCCAGATGTGTTATTCCAGGCACTTCAGACCAGAGTCCCCAGTGCAAAAATGGGTGCGACCTCTAACGGCTGAAGCTGAGGATGCTTCAGTTCTGCCGGCGTGCGGAAGAGCTGGCAACTCAACGTGGCAACTCAACTCCCTGTGCAGACACTGCACTCAGTACACTTTGCCTGGCATTGTCATCTGGAGCCGAGCAGCACAGCTGCTTAAGACCCACAAGAACCCTGACCTCTTCTGAATGACAAGAAACTAATGAAGCAGCCTGTTGTGGAGAGAGTGTAGACTAGAGCGACTGGAGCAGGAGCTCGCACCTTTGCCAGCTCTAATCAATCAAGCTTTCCTTGCTTCCTGAACTCTACTCAGTCTATTGCTGCACCAATTCAGGAGGGTAGGTAATGCCTCCTGAATCTTTTATCCTCAGTTAATGTCAATGAATATTTGCAATTGTTCAAGCAAAAATTCTGAAGTCACTTTTTACCTATTTCCACTCATACATCAATCCTGTTGCCACAACTCTCAAAATATATTCTTGATCTAACCAGGGTCTCAGTATTCCCCTAAACCACAGGAGTCCATTCACCAGAATCTCCTGAATGAATCTGAATTCAAATGCACTGACCTGTTTTATAATAAAGCACTGTGCTTTATTCTGTTGAAGGGGGCCATGAAGACTATGTGAGCTCTGGCTGAACTGCCAGCTGGAAGAAGTTTGAGGTGCCTGTTGCTTTCCCTTCGTCCCTGGACTGCATGACCCATGTATTCTTTCTGAGTGAGGAGCTTTTCCAAGGATGCAGCCTTGAGAGAGTAAGGCAGTGTTGAGATCATCTACACTGAATACACAATTGAAACCGAGTAAAAGCCTTTACATAAGCTTTTAAGATCCTCGCTGGCAGGTGTGCAGGCTGCACGAGACAAGTATCTTATGTAAATTCTCATGTTTATTTACGTATTTTTATTTTAAATTCCTTTCAAGACAAAAAGCCATATCATCACCACAAAGCTGTCTCATGTGCAAGTTTGGGAACTTCACCCACTTCCCTCCCATTACTACCGCTCCTGACCCTTTTGTATCGGGTAGACCCTGAACTGTATCCCTTCCCTACCAGATACCACTCCCACTAATACAGAGAAAGTAGGTTCAGCAGAACAGGACAGGAGAATTACCTGCTGATTAAGGTATGGGGAAGGGAGTGATCCAGCTCTAAAGACCCTGTCTCCCAGACAGGGGGAAGTGGGACACTTTTAAGGAGTAAGAGGTAGAATGGGTCATCAGAACTGAGGAAAGGGGGATGATTTCCAGCAACAGCCAGAGCATGAGCAGTCCTTCTGGTTCCCTTGCAGAGGGGCTAATTGTGCCTAACAAAGTCCAAGTACCACTTTGGGCAGTGATCCTAGCATGGTAATGAAGCAAAGGCAACTGTCAGACACTTTGGGTGCTATCTCTGCAGGCACTGCCCACCTGGTCAGGTTGGAACCGGTTCTGGGTGGTTGATGGTCTCCATCTTGGGCCTCTCTGGCTCAGGCTGGTTCTGGGGTCTTATTTACATGGCAGGTACTTTAGTCTTGGTTTCTGTTAAGCAAGCACAGTGGTGGGATTGGACTAAGATTCAGTGTGAAAATCAAAGGAAAGGAGGTGGAGCTCTGTAGAGGCATAAGTCCTTTCCCAGCGACATTGCCTTCTCCTTAACCCTGGCAACGATGAATGGGTTCTCTATTCCCATACTTTTATTTCAAAAATATTACATAAATGATATCATACAACATGTAACCATTAGAATTTACTTTTTTTCCATGCAAAATAATTCCCTGGAGACTATCCAAGTTGTGTGTAGCAATAGTTTGTTTCTTTTCATTGCTGAGTAGTATTCTATGACATAAATTTGCTTAACTATTCACCCATTGAAGGGGTTCTGAGTTGTTTTTAGTTATTGGGAATAACGCTTCTTTGAATATCTGTGTATAGGTTTTTTATATGTTATCATTGTTTTGAAATAAATGAATACCCAAGACTGCAATTTATGGGAGGCATGGAGGTTGCATATTTAGTTTTATTAAGAAATTGCCAAAGTGAGGATGCTGTACCAGTTTACATTTTCTCCAGAAGGGTATGTTTAATATTTCTGCATCATTGTTAGCATTTGGTAGCATTTTATATTTAGCCATTCTCATAAATATGTGGTGATATTATGGTTTTAATTTGCATTTCCCTTATGGCTAATGATGTTCTTTTTTGCCATCTATATATTATTTTCAGTTAAATGTCTATGCTGCTGCTAAGTCACTTCAGTCATGTCTGACTCTGTGCTATCCTATAGAAGGCCTCCTACCAGGCTTCTCTGTCCCTGGGATTCTTCAGGCAAGGACACTGGAGTGGGTTGCCATTTCCTTCTCCAGTGCATGGAAGTGAAAAGTGAAAGTGAAGTTGCTCAGTCGTGTCTGACTCTTAGCGACCCCACGGACTGCAGCCTACCAGGCTTCTCTGTCCATGGGATTTTCCAGGCAAGAGTACTGGAGTGGGGTGCCATTGCCTTCTGCACACCTTTTTCTACATTTTCTCATTGAATTGCTTGCTTTTTGGTTGTTTGTTTGTTTTACTATCGAGTTTGATAATTTCTTTTATATTCTAAATACTAGTCTTTTGTCAGCCATGTGGCTTGCAAATATTGTCATCATATCTACAGCTTGACTTTTCTTTATCTAAATAGTGTCTTTCATGAACATTTTAAAACTTTCCCCCCAGTTTTATTGAGATACATGTGACATATGACATTCGTAAATTTCAGGTGTAAAAATGAAAAAAAAAATTTTTTTCATGTATATTTATGGGGAATGACTTTTTAACTTTGATGAAGTTTGTCTATTTTATTTTCCCTAAATGCATCATGCTTTTTGATGTTATGTCCAAGAGCTCATTGCTTAACCTGTGGTCAAGAGGACTATCATCTAAATTTTTTATAGTTTATGTCTATATCCATGGCACAATTTGAGTTGACTTCATATGTACTATGAGGTGTAGCTTGAGGTTCATTTTTGGGCATATGTATATCCAGTTGATGGAGAAGGCGATGGCACCCCACTCCAGTACTCTTGCCTGGAAAATCCCATGGATGGAGGAGCCTGGTAGGCTGCAGTCCATGGGGTCGCTAAGAGTCGGACACGACTGAGTGACTTGACTTTCACTTTTCACTTGCATGCATTGGAGAAAGAAATGGCAACCCACTCCAGTGTTCTTGCCTAGAGAATCCCAGGGATGGAGGAGCCTGGTGGGCTGCCGTCTATGGGGTCACACAGAGTTGGACACGACTGAAGCGACTTAGCAGCAGCAGCAGCATATCCAATTAATTCAAGATTGTTTGTTGATCACTGTTTTTTCTCCATTGATTTGCCGTTGCAACCACAACAAAAATCATGTAGCCATTTTTTGGGGAGTGGGATCTAGTTTTGAGTTCTCTATTCAGTTCTCTATTCAGATCTGTGTGTTTGCAATCCATCCTTCCATCAAGACTATTACATATTGCTTCTATTACTGTAGCTATTATAGTTAGTCATAAAGCTGGTTAACATGATTCTCTCAGTTTATTTTTCTTTTTCAAAATTGATTTAGATATCCTAAGTGCTTAGACTTTTTCAAACAAATTTTAGAATCAAATTTTCTGTATCTGAAAAAAAAAAAAAAGGACAAGAAAACTTGCTGCAGTTTTGACTGGAATTTGATTAATTCTGATTAGGGGAGAATTGACAATTGTTAATACATACAAAACTAGTATTTTGCTGATTTGCTTGTATTTACATAAGAATAAATGCATTAAACAATGTTAATTCTCATTAGCTTATGAAATCTTCTGCCTACCAATCTGGAGTTATCTGCCTCTTTCTTTGATTTCACTGTTCTTCATGTATGTGGACCAGTTCTGAATTCCACCAGGTGAATACCTGTGATTGGGAACCAACAAGTCCCTTTTTCCTCTCTAATTTTTCTATCTCAAAGTATGTGCCAAGTTTTTATTTGCCCCTTCCTTTCCTAGTTACTCTTCAGTATTATCTGTTACTATATTTTTCTTTGCCCATTCCACATAACATAATTGGCTTAATGAATGAATGAAATATTGAGATTATTTTAATTCAATTTGTACTAATTTAATAAGCATTAAAATATTTACTTTTANTTGCCCCTTCCTTTCCTAGTTACTCTTCAGTATTATCTGTTACTATATTTTTCTTTGCCCATTCCACATAACATAATTGGCTTAATGAATGAATGAAATATTGAGATTATTTTAATTCAATTTGTACTAATTTAATAAGCATTAAAGTATTTACTTTTATATTTCTTTTTAGCAATGAAGTTCAGTATTTTTAATGATATGCATGTTTATGCTTTCTTCTGAGAAATATCTGCATATGGTCTTTTTTGCCTGTTAGAAGCTGGATAAATATCTTGCCATTTGTATAAATTCAGTTTTTAATAAATAACTCTTTGTCTTATTTCTGTTTTATTTTTAATTTTAAATTTTGACATTGTTTTTAAGAGTTTTGCTTTTTAACTAGAATATTACTTGAAAGTTTTTATCTATTGGGTGAACTTTAATATTAAAAAAATTACTTCAAATAGAGTCCAAAGTCCATTTCTATTGCAGTTAAAATTTATCTCTTTTAGAAAAATATTGCACCAGTATAGAAAACTTTTTGTCTATATACTATGAGGTATGAATCTGAATGTGTGTCTTTTCAATTTGTATTATTTTGCCGCCAACTTTTTAAAAATTTTACCTATATCATCATATTGGTGTGTTGAATTTGTGTGAGTATATGTGAACTTGCCTGTATATAATAAAGGTTTTTGTTTTAGACTACTCCTATAAATATTAGCAATTACTTTTAAATTTATATAAGTATCTATTTTCCTTCATATAAAATATAATTAACTTATTAACTAAAATTTTAATACTTGGTAAAGAATAATTAATGTGCCATTTTGAAATATTTTGTTTTTACATATTTTCTTTTCTGGATAAATTTATGATCCTGCTGAAATTTTGATTTAAATTACTTAGCACTGGAATTAATTGAAAATTAATTTGCAGAGAGTGTTAAAATTCCTGCTATTAAGTTTTCTAAAGAAGAACCACTGATGGCCTTCATACTATTCAAGTTTGTATTTTTTAAATTTAGTGATTCTGAATACATCATTAAATTTTATTTTTTATTTTATTTTTTATGAAAATAAGATTTATTATTATCATATTTTATTGTATTTGCAATTACAATGGATTTTTCAGGATGATTCTTTTATTTATTCAAAGATGTCTATGTATTTATCAAATAAATATTTATTTTGCTCAGATTACATATTTAGTCACTGTTCTTAACATTGAGGATATTGCATCCCACTTGGGGACAGATGAAAGATACAATGCATAAACATCATGGCACCAGATAATAATAATGGTAGCAAGAAAAAGAAGATGGTTATGAAAAAGATGATTCCAGTTAAGGGTATTATGAATACAGTGATCAAGGAACAACTCTCAGAGGTTTTCACAGTTAATTTCATTTCTAATATTTTAATTGGAATTATTTATAGTTTTAATCTCTTTTTTCTGGTTAATGGTCTTCCTTGGTGGCTCAGATGGTAAAGAATCCTGATGCAATGCAGGAGACCTGGGTGCAATCCCTGAGTCAGGAAAATCCTTTGAAGAAGGGAATGGCTACCCACCACAATAGTCTTGCCTAGCAATTCCCATGAACAGATTTATCATGCTATATTTAAAGTAATTTTTGTGTCACTTTAATTCGAAGCTCAACCCTGCTCAAGCACAGGATAAAGCTTAGAGGTTTTAGTGGTTTGTTTTCATTTTTGTTTTTGATACTGGACTATGATTACCATCTTCATGTTTGGTTATATGTTGATATAATTAATGATCTTCATCTCATTTTAGTCACCTGTAGCTTTTTCACATGATCCAGATTATTTCAGCTTAATTACTGTGATTTTTAGTAGTTAATTTACTACCTCTCCCTATAGTGAAGCAGGATTCTTAAATTATGCTGCTCTTTTTTCTAAACTTCTACCTTTGACAATTTTTCTTAAAATGTCTATCACTTTCTTGTACTAAAGATGTACTAAAATGATAATAGTAACTACCAATGATAATTTATGTGTTTTATAGATATGCTTTTGCATATTCCACCTACTTTTAAAATCATGTAACCCATGAAATAGATTAATGGATGGCATCATTATTCCAGATTTACACATGAGGAACTCAGTCACAGAAAAATGAAGTAACATAAGATAGTATCACAGCTTCTACACTATTGTGGATTTTACATGTTAAATGAAGCATTAATACCTGAGAACATTATTTTTAGCTTCACTGTATACTTCCTTTAAAAATACAGACTATTTGAAAATATAATATTTTTAGGACTCCTGATTTAAAATTGAGTCTGGAAACAAGATACTTACACAATCTAACATTCACTTAAATAATTGTTAAGACAGAGTGAAATTAAGGAAATGAAAATAAAATAAATAATGAGCTCAACAATAATAAAATTGAGGAAGAAAGAATCCAAGAAAATACCTGGGAACTGTAAAACCAACCAAACTATTAAGAACAGTATACCCATTTTGCTTTTTGACAATATTAAATTTCACCTTATAAAATGAATTCTCCTAAAGATATTCTTTAAAAGGTTAGGAGAGGAATAAAGCACTCTTCACATCCGTAACTTAAAAACTAATTACTCAAAACAAACAGAAAGTTAGCTTTTCTAACTTTTCTAAGTAGCTCTTCCTCACTGTGTGGCTGTAACATTTTGATCCATGTGAAGTTTTCCTCTTTTCTGTATCTTTCTGCATCTATTTATGTTTTTAATTCCCAGAAAACAATGGCATAAAATGGAAGTAGATAGAATAACTGGCATGACGTATTACATCCTGGGAAGAGTTCCAGGTAGATTGCATGTTCTAGGAAGGTAAATTTTTTGTCTGCTTTATTTACTTGTAAATCCCATTATTTATCATGTGGAAGACACTAACTAAAATTTTGAATTAAAGGTATAAAGCAGTGTAGGTCATGTTGGAAACATGTCAACTGTAGACACTAGAGATTTCAGATTTCTTTACTCTGCACTGGAATATAAAGTCAGCAGAAGAAGAAGCCTTCATTCTTACACAGCAGAAAAGGAAAACAGTTTGGGAGCCTACACTCAGCAACTCTCCATATTTAAATTATGAAACAATTTTTGTTCCTTTCAAATCCACCAATTCTCATATCCATTTCTACAGACCAACTGTGGCTAGTTCACTGAACAAGGTCAAGTATCTAATATTAAATGCTAGACATAGTTAACAAATAAGCTGTGAAAAAAATGAAAAGAGAAAGCTATGTTGAAAATTCAGAAGACCATGCATATTGAGTTCTATGAATTAAAATACATTTTTCATATTTTAATATTTCTTTAGTTAATTAACTGAAGGATAATTGCTTTACAGAATGTTGTTGTTTTGTGTCAAACCTCAACATGATTTAGCCATATTCCCTCCTTGTTGAACCTCCCTCCCATCTTCCTCCCCATCCCACCCCTTAGGTTGATACAGAGCACCTGTTTGAGTTTCCTGAGACATACAGCAAATGCCCATTGGCTATTTATTTTGCATATGGTAATATAAGTTTCCATGTTACTTTTTCCATACATCTCACCCTCTTCTCCCCTCTCCCTATGTCTATAAGTCTATTTTCTATGTCTGTTTCTCCATTGCTGACCTGTAAATAAATTCTTCAGTGATGTTTTTCTAGATTCCATATATATGTGTTAGAATATAATATTTATCTTTCTCTTTCTGACTTACTTCACTCTGTATAATAGGCTCTAGGTTCATCCATCTCATTAGAACTGACCTAAATACACTCCTTTCTATGTCTGAGTAATATTCCATTGTGTATATGTACCACAACTTCTTTATCCATTCATCTGTCAGTGGACATCTAGGTTGCTTCCATGTTCTAGTTATTATAAATAGTGCTGCAATGAACAAAGGGGTGCACGTGTCTTTTTCAATTTCCGTTTTCTCAGAGTATATGCCTAGAAGTGGGATTGCTGGGTCATATGGTGGTTTTGTTCTTAGTTTTTTGAGGACCATCCCATCTTCCATAGTGGCTATATCAATTTATATTCCTACCAACAGTGCAAGAGGGTTCACTTTTTCACACCTTCTCTAGGATTTATTGGTTGTAAACTTTTTGATGATGGCCATTCTGACTGGTTTGAGGTGATATCTCATTGTAGTTTTGATTTGCATTTCTCTAATGATGAGCAATGTTGAGTATCTTTTTATGTGTTTGTTAACCATCTCTGGTGGCTCAGATGGTAAAGTGTCTGTCTACAATGTGGGAGACCCAGGTTCGATCCCTGGGTTGGGAAGATCCCTTAGAGAAGGAAATGGCAATCCACTCCAGGGCTATTGCCTGGAAAGTCCCATGGACAGAGGAGCCTGGTAGGCTACAGTCCATGGGGTCGCAGATTCGGANTACTTTTGTGTCTCCTATATTTTCTCCCTTACAGGGTCATCATTACTATCTTCCTAAATTCCATATATATGTGTCAGCATACTGTATTGGTATTTTTCTTTCTGGCTTACTTCACTCTGTATAATTGGCTCCAGTTTCATCCATCTCATAAGAACTGAGTCAAACTTATTCTTTTTAAGTGATATTGGCCTGTAGTTTTCTCTTTTTGTACTGTCTTTGGTTTTGGCATCAAAATGATGGTGACCTCATAGAATGATTTTGGAATTGTTGCTTCCTCTGCAAATTTTGAAAAAGTTTTAGGACAGATATTAACTCTTCTCTAAATGTTTGATAGAAATCTCCTGTGAAGCCATCTGATCTTCGGCTTTTGTTTTTAGGAAGATTTTTTAAATCACAGCTTCAGTTTCAGTGCTTGTAATTGGGGTTTTCATAATTTCTGTTTCCATTTCTTCTCTATCCTGGAGAATGTTCCATGTGCACTTGAGAAGAAGGTGTATTCTTCTGCATTTGTATGCAATGCCCTGAAGATATCATTGAGATCCATCTCATCTAATGTATCAATTAAGACTTGTGTTTTCTTATTAATTTCCTGTTTTGATGATCTGTCCATTGGTGTGAGTGGAGTGTTAAAGTCTCCTACAATCATTATGTTACTGTCAATTTCTCCTTTTATGTCTGTTAGTGTTTGTCTTATATATTGAAGTGCTTCTATGTTTGGTGCATAGATATTTACAATTGTTATGTATTCCTCTTGTCTTGATCCCTTGATCATTATGTAGTGATCCTTCCTTGTCTCTTGTAATCTTCTTTATATTAAGGTCTATTTTGTTTGATATGAGGATTGCTCCTACAGCTTTCTTTTGCTCCTCATTTGCATGGAGTATATATTTCCATCCTGTCATTTTTAGTTTATATGTATCTTGGCATCTGAAGTGCGTCTCTGTAGACAGCATGTACCTGGATCTTGTTTTTGTATCCATTAAGCCAGTCTGTGTCTTTTGGTTGGAGCATTTAACCCATTTATATTTCAAGTAATTATTGATATATATGTTGCTATTGCCATTTTCTTAATTGTTTGGGGTTGATTTTGTAGATTTTTTTTTCTGTTGTATTTCTTGACTATATAAGTCCATTTAACATTTGTTGAAAAACGGGTTTGGTGGTACTGTATTCTCTTATNTATTGATATATATGTTGCTATTGCCATTTTCTTAATTGTTTGGGGTTGATTTTGTAGATTTTTTTTTCTGTTGTATTTCTTGACTATATAAGTCCATTTAACATTTGTTGAAAAACGGGTTTGGTGGTACTGTATTCTCTTATCTTTTGCTTGTCTGAAAAGCTTTTTATTTCTCCATCAATTTTGAATGAGATCCTTGCTGGGTACAGTAATCTTGGTTGTAGATTTTTCCCTTTCAGTACTTTAAGTATATCTTGCCATTCCCTATGGCTTGCAGAGTTTCTGCTGAAAGATCAGCTGTTAAGTGTATGAGTTTTCCCTTGTATATTACTTATTGCTTTCCCTTTGTTGCTTTTAATATTCTTTCTTTGTGTTTAGTCTCTGTTAGTTTGATTAGTACGTGTCTTGATATGTTTCTCCTTGGGTTTATCCTATATGGGACTTTTAGCACTTCTTGGACTTCATTGACTATTTTCTTTTCCATGTTGGGGAAATTTTCACTATGCTCTCTTCAAAAATTTCCTCATACCCGTTCTTTTTTCTCTTCTTCTTCTAGAACCTGTGCAGTTTGAGTGTTGGTGTGTTTGATATTGTCCCAGAGGTATTTGAGACTATCCTCAGTTCTTTTCATTCTTTTTACTTTATTCTTCTCTTCACAGGTTATTTCCACCATCTTATCTTTCAGTTCATTGATTCATTCTTCTGCTTCAGATATTATGCTATTGATTCCTTCCAGAGTATTTTTAATTTCAGTAATTATGTCATTTGTATGTTTATTCTTTAATTCTTCCCAATCTTTGTTAATTGATTATTGCATTTTCTCCATTCTATTTTCAAGGTTTTTGATCATTTTTGCTATCATTATTCTGAATTCTTTTTCAGGTAGTTTGCCTATTTCCTCTTAATTTATTTGGACTTCTGTGTTTCTAGTTTTTTTCTTCATTTGTGTAGTATTTCTCTGCCTTTTCAAAAAATATATATATATATTTAACATTGTGTTTGAGGTGTCCTTTTCCAAGTCTTCAAGGTTGAATTCTTTCTTCCTTTTGGTTTCTGCCCTCCTAAGGTTGCTTATGTAACTTACATGCAGAGTACATCATAAGAAATGCTGGCTGGAAGAAACACAAGCTGGAATCCAGATTGCCGGGAGAAATATCAATAACCTCAGATATGCAGATGACACCACCCTTATGGCAGAAAGTGAAGAGGAACTAAAAAGCCTCTTGATGAAAGTGAAAGTGGAGAGGGAAAAAGTTGGCTTATAGCTCAACATTCAGAAAATGAAGATCATGGCATCTGATCCCATCACTTCATGGGAAAAAGATGGGGAAACAGCAGAAACAGTGTCAGACTTTATTTTGGGGGGTTCCAAAATCACTGCAGATGGTGATTGCAGCCATGAAATTAAAAGACATTTACTCTTTGGAAGAAAAGTTATGACCAACCTAGATAGCATATTCAAAAGTAGAGACATTATTTTCTCGACTAAGGTCCGTCTAGTCAAGGCTATGGTTTTTCCAGTGGTTGTGTATGGATGTGAGAGTTGGACTGTGAAGAAGGCTGAGCACCAAAGAATTGATGCTTTTGAGCTGTGGTGTTGGAGAAGACTCTTGAGAGTCCGTCCCTTGGATTTCAAGGAGATCCAATCAGTCCATTCTGAAGGAGATCAGCCCTGGGATTTCTTTGGAAGGAATGATGCTAAAGCTGAAACTCCAATACTTTGACCACCTGATGTGAAGAGTTGACTCACTGGAAAAGACTTTGATGCTGGGAAGGACTGGGGGCAGAAGGAGAAGAGGACGACAGAAGATGAGATAGCTGGATGGCATCAGTGACTCGATGGACGTGAGTCTGAGTGAACTCTGGGAGTTGGTGATGGACAGGGAGACCTGGTGTGCTGCGATTCATGGGGTAGCAAGAATTCGGACATGACTGAGCGACTGAACTGAACTGAAGTGAACTGAACGTTGGTCCAGTGGTTTGTGTAAGCTTTGTATAGGGTGAGATTTGTTCTGAGTTTTTTGTTTTTGGTTTTCCTCTGATGGACAAGGCTGAGTGAGGTGGTGATTCTGTCTCCTGATGATTGCATTTGTATTTTTGTTTTGTTTGTTTAGATGAGGCATCCTGCACTGGATGCTAGTGGTGGTTGGGTGATGCTGGGTCTTGTATTCAAGTGGTTTTCTCTGTGTGAGTTCTCACTATTTGATACTCCCTAGGGTTAGTTCTTTACTAGTCTAGGATCTTGAAATCAGTGCTCCCACTCCAAAGGCTCAGGGCTTGATCTTCCATAGTGGGAACTGACAGGTTCCTCAAGCTGGGCAGGGAGCATGTGGAGGCAGCTTGAGAACTGCAGCAGCTCCTGAGATCAGCATTTGAGGAGCAGTGGGCAGAGAGAGGCTGGCATTTAAGCACTTCCTCCTGACAAAGTTGAACTTGAAGTGGAGGAAGTACTGGCTAAGAGTTGTCAGCACCCATGGATGCTTCACACATCACAAGAGAGCAGTTCACCTTTTCTCCTTTTTATGCAGAAGCCTTGCACTATTCATTTCAGTGCAAAACAGCTGTGCAGACATCTCAGCTTGGGACCATCTCAAATTTTTTTCATATTTTTAAGCAAGGAGATCCAACCAGTCCATTCTGAAGGAGATCAACCCTGAGATTTCTTTGGAGGGAATAGTGATAAAGCTGAAACTCCAGTACTCTGGCCACCTCATGCGAAGAGTTGACTCATTGGAAAAGACTCTGATGCTGGGAAGGATTGGGGGCAGGAGGAGAAAGGGATGACTGAGGATGAGATGGCTGGATGGCATCACAAACTCGATGAACGTGAGTCTGAGTGAACTCCGAGAGATGGTAATGAACAGGGAGGCCTGGCGTGCTGTGATTCATGGGGTCACAAAGAGTCGGACATGACTGAGTGACTGAACTGAACTGAAGTTAATGTTTGTCTTCTCTCAAACAGAAGCAGATAATTATAAGAGAAATTCAATCAAAATAGTGGGGAACTAAAAATGCATTGCAGAATTAAAACCACTTTAGAAGTTAGTAAAACATCAAGTTGGCAAACTGGCAATTTGAAATAGTTCTAGGAAAATAATATCTTATAGAACATACTAAAACATAAAAATAAAAGTACTTCATAAAAAGAGAACAAAATAATAAATTTAGAGACCATGATTGAAACTGAGGATACTCACAAAAGTTATTTATATGTGCTGTCCAGAGAATTAATTTTTCTGCATATTGAATTTGCTAGCTCTCAAGTAAGTTCATTTCTTCATGTGGTTAGCAGACTTTGCTCATGATCTTTTCTTTAGTATGGTTGATTGCATGTCTATATGTGTATGCATGTGCTTTCCTGGAAGTGTTTGTGAGTATGTATTTTTGCAGGAGTTCCCAGATGAAAGTGAAGTTTTTATTTACTTCTTAGGCATTAGGCTTTGTACATATTCTAGCTAACTTTTAAATTAATTCTTTAGTTTAAATAGAACAATCAATGTAGAAACATGGTATAAATTCAGACTTTATGTGACACCTTTTCATGACACAGAACAAGGATAATTGATGTCATTGTCAGGTCAGTTTATTTCTCTCTTTTGGTTCTTGTCTCTTCACAACAAAGATTTGGAATGACAGACTAAAGGGTTTAAAACAACAGACAAGTTACAGCTCAAACAGAAAGAACTTTTTTTAAACATACACTCTTGAAACATGGGATTATGCTGACCTCAAAGAAGTGATGATTCCGTTTGGCTTACCCTTTTTATTCTTCCCATCTCCTCTTGGTTCAATCCTGTGAAAACTAGGGCTTGTACATTCCATTAATCAGGGAGAATAATGCAAATTAACATACTCTCAAAGCCAATTGACAGTTGCAAGTTACATAATAGGCTTTATTGCATGTCTTCCCATAATTCAGTCAGTTATAGTCAGGAGTGTGTATGCATAGAGCATTTATGACCCCATATATCAATAACCTCACATATTCAGATGACACCACCATTATGGCAGAAAGTGAAGAGGAACTCACAAGTCTCTTGATGAAAGTGAAAGAGGAGAGTGAAAAAGTTGGCTTAAAGCTCAACATTCAGTAAACTAAGATCATGGCATCCGGTTCCATCACTTCATGGCAAATAGATGGGGAAACAGTGTCAGACTTTATTTTTGGGGGCTCCAAAATCACTGCAGATGGTTATTGTAGCCATGAAATTAAAAGACACTCCTTGGAAGGAAAGTTACGACCAACCTAGATGGCATATTCAAAAGTAGAGACATTACTTTGCCGACTAAAGTCTGTCTAGACAAGGCTATGGTTTTTCCAGTAGTCATGTATAGATGTGAGAGTTGGACTGTGAAGAAAGCTGAGCACTGAAGAATTGATGCTTTTGAACTGTGGTGTTGGAGAAGACTCTTGAGAGTCCCTTGGACTGCAAGGAGATCCAGCCAGTCCATTCTGAAGGAGATCAGCCCTGGGATTTCTTTGGAAGGAATGATGCTAAAGCTGAAACTCCAGTACTTTGGCCACCTCATGTGAAGAGGAGGAGAAGGGGATAACAGAAGATGAGATAGCTGGATGGCATCACTGAATCGATGGACATGAGTTTGAGTGAACTCCGGGAGTTGGTGATGGACAGGGAGGCCTGGCGTGCTGCAATTCATGGGGTCACAAAGAGTCGGACACGACTGAGCAACTGAACTGGACTGAACTAAATGGGCTCTTAGCTGCCTAAGGTTACTTGAGGAAACCCATGTTGTTAGTTTGTATCCACCGTGAGCCTAGGGCTCATGTGCAGATTTTAGAGTAGTCTTCTATGGGGTCGTGAAAAGTCGACTGAGCCACTTCACTTTCATGCATTGGAGACAGAAATGGCAACCCACTGCCGTGTTCTTACCTGGAGAATCCCAGGGACGGGGGAGCCTGGTGGGCTGCTGTCTATGGGGTCGCACAGAGCCAGACACGACTGAAGTGACTTAGTAGTAGCAGCAGTTGTTATTTTGAAGCATGTTTGTGAGCTCTTCCTGGCATGTTTGGGATAGGGTTAAGAGATCAGCTTGCATCCTTTTCAGCTAGGCCACCTTTCATCACTCATGCCTAACTTCCTACCTAACAGCATTAATCTAATTTCTATTACAGAATGGACTCTCAATTTTCTATGATGATCATATATTTTATTTGTAATGAGTTTAATAAGAAATGTTATTTTGAAATATCTAGACTTACCTATGATATTGTAAATATTTTCAACAAGCATATAATAAAAAGTAGTCATTTCTGGTAGTACGATTAGAAACTATATCTAGTGCATTTTTCATCAATTCCAAATCTATGCATGCACTTCAATGAAATATTTGAAAATTGTGCCAAGAATTGATTCATTCAGCAAATATTTATTGAGACTTATTAAATGGTGACCACTGTGATAGTAGCTGAGATACAGAGGTAAAGAGGTGACACAAAATCCTTATTCTCATAAGATTCTGAAAATAAAAAAAGAATGGATGCAAATAAGTATTCAATTTAGGAGTATATAATAGGGCTAAATAATTAGGTCCATGTCTCATCTATACTTTCAGGATGTCATTTAAACTGACACTTGATGTATGAATAGCATTTTACCAGGAAAAGTCAAGTGGTCTAAGTTCTATTTTAAACTATTCCTTTTCTTTTTGAGTAAGTTACCTAAAGTTCTAAAGTCTCTAAAGTTCTGTGTCCTAATCTGTACCAATCCCTCACAGATATGGAGGAATTGACAATTGTAAACACTCCAAAATTATTGTTTCTCATTATTATCTCTGTGGTATTCGGGGTCTACCTTTATGACCTCTTTTAACACTGATTCTCAAGGTTTAGGACCTCCTTAAAGGTCAAATCCAATATAGTCACATGAAAGATTAGGAGTCCAACATATGAATGTTGGGGCAATATATTTCAATCATGATCACATTTTCTTTTAACTAATAGATTGGAGATTGTGTAAGATTTTTGAAAGTTTTAGCTATCATTTGAGCTGTTGGTAGTTAGGATAATCCCAGTGGAAGTGTTGCTATATATAGCCAGAACAATGTAGGTGAATGTCCTATGGTGGAAAGGAGTTTGGCAAATGCAATTGAAAAATGTTGAAAACGGGTACGTCACTTAAGAGAATGGAGAGGTAATTAGGGGCCAGTTCAGGCAGTACCTGGTAGGACCTGAAAAGATATTGAAGTGTTTACAATTATCAGTTCTTCCATATCCGTGAGGGATTGGTTAGAGGACTGAAAGTATATACCAAAACTCAGGATGCTCAAGTCCCATAAACATCCCTGTATCACATTCAACAAATGGCAGATCTTGCAGTACAGTAGGTATTTATTTGTAAAACCCCACATACGTGTGGGTCCACCTAACTCAAACTTGGTTTATTTAATGGTCAAATATCAATGGTCAAATTTTGTGGAATATAGCAATTAGGGAAGGAACAGCATCAAGATTGAATTAGAAGATGACTGGATTTAGGATAACCAGGGAGGAAATGAGGTTTCCTATACTGAAAGAGACAATTTAAAGTTTAGCCATTGAGGAATGGCTTTATCAATCTTACTATATCCAATTTTAACATTTTTATATATATTGTGGTATTTTAAAGATGATTTTTAGTAGTATTTTAAAATAAGTGAAAGCAGAAAAATTTTCACAAAGCCGTATTAAGTTAAAGAGTTTTAAAACAATGATTTAAGTTTTTAAATGTCTTCATACATATACAAATGCTACAGGTGCATAGACACATGTAAAATATAAATATTTATTAATAATATGGCATACTTTAAATGAATAAAATATGAATATAAAATATTGCATATTTGATATTAATTTTCAATTTGAAAGTAGCTCTTAATTACTAATTCTTATTTTTGGAATGACTATAATAATATTTATTGTTTTGTGCATCTCTAAGTGTTTCATGATATATTATTTTAAATTTTTATAATGTTTATGCATTATATGTCTAAACAGAAAAACGATACAAATTTGATACATAAGGTTAGAAACTTCATATTAAAAAATGAAATAGCCTGTTCAGTAACCATTAATGTTATAAATAATATTATTTTTTCTTATTTTTAGAATGAAATAATTGTTAAAAAATTTTATTTTGATGCACAGTATAATGAACTCTTAAGTCAACAATTTTATAGAAAATGAAAGCACAAATAAATTAAACCCATGTTCAAATATAAGGTCAGTTCAATGTCCAAACTTAAGGATATAATAGCCACAGATAAACTTCAGTTCTATATTCTTCTTCAGGAAGTCAAAGTCTTTCAAACACAACTTTACTACGATCTTTACATGCTATATATTACTATATATTACACATATTGTATGGGATTCCACCTGCAATGCAGGAGATGTGGGTTTGATCCTTGGGTCAGAAAGATCCCCTGTAGAAGGAAATGGCAACCCACTACAGTATTCTTGCCTGGGAAATCCCATGGATAGAGGAACCTTGGCAGGCTTCAGTTCATGGGGTTGCAAAAGAGTTGTAAACTTTTGTACACAACTAAACAACAACACACCTATTGTATATCTATTTTACTTTTATGGTCTTGATGAGACTAATGAATTTTAAAAGTGAAAGAAACAATAAGACAAACAATAATATTTCTTAAATTGTGATTTTTGCATTTTTACTCTGATTACATTATTGAAATCCTGAAGCTATGAATATCTCACAAAGGTAAAAATAAAGCCAAATCCTTTATATCTTTTAGAAATAAGGCACAAATTGTATACAAGTGCTATATATAAATGTGGTGAAAAAGAAGTTCAAGGTTTAAAATGAAAACAATTTTAATTGATTCTAAATGTTCTACTAAATAGGCTAGTAGGCATTTTTACCAGATTTATTAAGCCTCATTTTCATTATCAGAGAATAAATGAGACAGTAAGCCCCACTCTACCTACTGCATATAGGTGTTGTATGGAAGATGTAAAATAATGTGTGAAAGTTATTTGAAAATTGTCTAAAATTCCTTGTTTTGACAATGAAATTAATAATCACAGGAAAACAAAACAATAAATAGGTTATATTAAAAACTTGAAAGATTACATTCAAAATTTGAAACAAATAATTAAGCAGTGTATGAGGAGAGCCAAACACTAAATAATTTTCTTTGGGGTTAACTAATATTTCATACTCATGTAGGTTTAATAATCACTAGCAAATTAGTTAACTTTCTCCCTAATGACTTGAAAAACACAGGCCATTTGATCAAGGACTTCATTAGTAGATTTTAAATTACTTTTATTGTAGCACAGTATATTATCAACTCAATGTAAGTAGCCCAGAAATAAACTAAATCTACTCAGCTTAGATCTTAATCACACCCATAGTTATTCATAATTAATAAAATTCATTTTATTAATAATATGCTAAATCTATGCAAATATAATGAGTACAATTATAGTGGATATAACAGATGAAAAGAATAGTTTAAAAATTTATCATAAGGAAAGGGCATGTAAGTAACGTTTCTCTTTTAGTCTCTTGATATTTGGAGCAAAATTGAATAATTAGTATCATGCATTTTCTGTTGTTAATGACAATCATGTGTGGCTTTAAATTGATCTCTTCAAGTTTCTCACAATCATAAAATGTTCTGCCGGACTTCTGAAAATATATATGTAAACTCTTGGATTTCTCTTTCTACTAAGTATATTAAAGAAAAAAAAAAACAGAACATTGTCTTTGTAAACTCATAGGACAGATCAGTAGTGTTAAAAAAAAAAAAAAA
>SJYW01001199.1:460862-471375 GCA_006410735.1 Raphicerus campestris | reverse complement strand
TGAGCCTAGGGCTCATGTGCAGATTTTAGAGTAGTCTTCTATGGGGTCGTGAAAAGTCGACTGAGCCACTTCACTTTCATGCATTGGAGACAGAAATGGCAACCCACTGCCGTGTTCTTACCTGGAGAATCCCAGGGACGGGGGAGCCTGGTGGGCTGCTGTCTATGGGGTTGCACAGAGCCAGACACGACTGAAGTGACTTAGTAGTAGCAGCAGTTGTTATTTTGAAGCATGTTTGTGAGCTCTTCCTGGCATGTTTGGGATAGGGTTAAGAGATCAGCTTGCATCCTTTTCAGCTAGGCCACCTTTCATCACTCATGCCTAACTTCCTACCTAACAGCATTAATCTAATTTCTATTACAGAATGGACTCTCAATTTTCTATGATGATCATATATTTTATTTGTAATGAGTTTAATAAGAAATGTTATTTTGAAATATCTAGACTTACCTATGATATTGTAAATATTTTCAACAAGCATATAATAAAAAGTAGTCATTTCTGGTAGTACGATTAGAAACTATATCTAGTGCATTTTTCATCAATTCCAAATCTATGCATGCACTTCAATGAAATATTTGAAAATTGTGCCAAGAATTGATTCATTCAGCAAATATTTATTGAGACTTATTAAATGGTGACCACTGTGATAGTAGCTGAGATACAGAGGTAAAGAGGTGACACAAAATCCTTATTCTCATAAGATTCTGAAAATAAAAAAAGAATGGATGCAAATAAGTATTCAATTTAGGAGTATATAATAGGGCTAAATAATTAGGTCCATGTCTCATCTATACTTTCAGGATGTCATTTAAACTGACACTTGATGTATGAATAGCATTTTACCAGGAAAAGTCAAGTGGTCTAAGTTCTATTTTAAACTATTCCTTTTCTTTTTGAGTAAGTTACCTAAAGTTCTAAAGTCTCTAAAGTTCTGTGTCCTAATCTGTACCAATCCCTCACAGATATGGAGGAACTGACAATTGTAAACACTCCAAAATTATTGTTTCTCATTATTATCTCTGTGGTATTCGGGGTCTACCTTTATGACCTCTTTTAACACTGATTCTCAAGGTTTAGGACCTCCTTAAAGGTCAAATCCAATATAGTCACATGAAAGATTAGGAGTCCAACATATGAATGTTGGGGCAATATATTTCAATCATGATCACATTTTCTTTTAACTAATAGATTGGAGATTGTGTAAGATTTTTGAAAGTTTTAGCTATCATTTGAGCTGTTGGTAGTTAGGATAATCCCAGTGGAAGTGTTGCTATATATAGCCAGAACAATGTAGGTGAATGTCCTATGGTGGAAAGGAGTTTGGCAAATGCAATTGAAAAATGTTGAAAACGGGTACGTCACTTAAGAGAATGGAGAGGTAATTAGGGGCCAGTTCAGGCAGTACCTGGTAGGACCTGAAAAGATATTGAAGTGTTTACAATTATCAGTTCTTCCATATCCGTGAGGGATTGGTTAGAGGACTGAAAGTATATACCAAAACTCAGGATGCTCAAGTCCCATAAACATCCCTGTATCACATTCAACAAATGGCAGATCTTGCAGTACAGTAGGTATTTATTTGTAAAACCCCACATACGTGTGGGTCCACCTAACTCAAACTTGGTTTATTTAATGGTCAAATATCAATGGTCAAATTTTGTGGAATATAGCAATTAGGGAAGGAACAGCATCAAGATTGAATTAGAAGATGACTGGATTTAGGATAACCAGGGAGGAAATGAGGTTTCCTATACTGAAAGAGACAATTTAAAGTTTAGCCATTGAGGAATGGCTTTATCAATCTTACTATATCCAATTTTAACATTTTTATATATATTGTGGTATTTTAAAGATGATTTTTAGTAGTATTTTAAAATAAGTGAAAGCAGAAAAATTTTCACAAAGCCGTATTAAGTTAAAGAGTTTTAAAACAATGATTTAAGGTTTTAAATGTCTTCATACATATACAAATGCTACAGGTGCATAGACACATGTAAAATATAAATATTTATTAATAATATGGCATACTTTAAATGAATAAAATATGAATATAAAATATTGCATATTTGATATTAATTTTCAATTTGAAAGTAGCTCTTAATTACTAATTCTTATTTTTGGAATGACTATAATAATATTTATTGTTTTGTGCATCTCTAAGTGTTTCATGATATATTATTTTAAATTTTTATAATGTTTATGCATTATATGTCTAAACAGAAAAACGATACAAATTTGATACATAAGGTTAGAAACTTCATATTAAAAAATGAAATAGCCTGTTCAGTAACCATTAATGTTATAAATAATATTATTTTTTCTTATTTTTAGAATGAAATAATTGTTAAAAATTTTTATTTTGATGCACAGTATAATGAACTCTTAAGTCAACAATTTTATAGAAAATGAAAGCACAAATAAATTAAACCCATGTTCAAATATAAGGTCAGTTCAATGTCCAAACTTAAGGATATAATAGCCACAGATAAACTTCAGTTCTATATTCTTCTTCAGGAAGTCAAAGTCTTTCAAACACAACTTTACTATGATCTTTACATACTATATATTACTATATATTACACATATTGTATGGGATTCCACCTGCAATGCAGGAGATGTGGGTTTGATCCTTGGGTCAGAAAGATCCCCTGTAGAAGGAAATGGCAACCCACTACAGTATTCTTGCCTGGGAAATCCCATGGATAGAGGAACCTTGGCAGGCTTCAGTTCATGGGGTTGCAAAAGAGTTGTAAACTTTTGTACACAACTAAACAACAACACACCTATTGTATATCTATTTTACTTTTATGGTCTTGATGAGACTAATGAATTTTAAAAGTGAAAGAAACAATAAGACAAACAATAATATTTCTTAAATTGTGATTTTTGCATTTTTACTCTGATTACATTATTGAAATCCTGAAGCTATGAATATCTCACAAAGGTAAAAATAAAGCCAAATCCTTTATATCTTTTAGAAATAAGGCACAAATTGTATACAAGTGCTATATATAAATGTGGTGAAAAAGAAGTTCAAGGTTTAAAATGAAAACAATTTTAATTGATTCTAAATGTTCTACTAAATAGGCTAGTAGGCATTTTTACCAGATTTATTAAGCCTCATTTTCATTATCAGAGAATAAATGAGACAGTAAGCCCCACTCTACCTACTGCATATAGGTGTTGTATGGAAGATGTAAAATAATGTGTGAAAGTTATTTGAAAATTGTCTAAAATTCCTTGTTTTGACAATGAAATTAATAATCACAGGAAAACAAAACAATAAATAGGTTATATTAAAAACTTGAAAGATTACATTCAAAATTTGAAACAAATAATTAAGCAGTGTATGAGGAGAGCCAAACACTAAATAATTTTCTTTGGGGTTAACTAATATTTCATACTCATGTAGGTTTAATAATCACTAGCAAATTAGTTAACTTTCTCCCTAATGACTTGAAAAACACAGGCCATTTGATCAAGGACTTCATTAGTAGATTTTAAATTACTTTTATTGTAGCACAGTATATTATCAACTCAATGTAAGTAGCCCAGAAATAAACTAAATCTACTCAGCTTAGATCTTAATCACACCCATAGTTATTCATAATTAATAAAATTCATTTTATTAATAATATGCTAAATCTATGCAAATATAATGAGTACAATTATAGTGGATATAACAGATGAAAAGAATAGTTTAAAAATTTATCATAAGGAAAGGGCATGTAAGTAACGTTTCTCTTTTAGTCTCTTGATATTTGGAGCAAAATTGAATAATTAGTATCATGCATTTTCTGTTGTTAATGACAATCATGTGTGGCTTTAAATTGATCTCTTCAAGTTTCTCACAATCATAAAATGTTCTGCCGGACTTCTGAAAATATATATGTAAACTCTTGGATTTCTCTTTCTACTAAGTATATTAAAGAAAAAAAAAAACAGAACATTGTCTTTGTAAACTCATAGGACAGATCAGTAGTGTTAAAAAAAAAAAAAAAGCATGTCTTGTCTTTGCATCTTTTGCTGTCTTGCTTGGCAAGGGCTTGTCTTACCCTTGATCTTAGTTTCCTTGTTAATTTTTCTGGGCCCAGCCTAGCCCCAAACTCCTTCAGAGGTGTCAAAATGACTTTGGCGGGGGATCATTTATTCTCTGTAGCCTATTTCAGACTTAATAGCCCTAGTGCTTTTGAGAGGCCTAAAGTAGTTTCTTTAATTTGTTCATGGTCAATCAGGCGCAAATCTATACATGGCTCATTTTCTGCATAATGAACAGCATCAGATTAAGATATCTAAACACTATAAGGATTGAAAAAATATAGATCCCTTTTTTTGTGTGGCATTAGAAAATAAACACCTCCAAAATGAATTTGAAGAAATACCATATCATGTCTTTGATATATTACTTACCTCATTTTGAAATATCAACTATCAAATTTTTAAAAATGTTTCTAATTTTTATACTGATTTTTTTAAAGTGGTTCACAGGTAAATGCTTGCTATAACAAACAGGTAAAGTTCCATGGGTTAGGCTTATTACAGTTGTATCTGTATTAATTCCACCATGGATTTCTCACCATATCAACATATGCATTTGAGAACCCACTCCAGTATTCTTCCTGGGAAATCCCATAGACAGAAGAGCTATAGTCTATGGCGTCGCAAGAGTCAGACATGAATGACACTAAACAGACACTAAACCAATACCACCAGCAGTGTATTCTTATGCTTGTAACAACACCTAATTTTTTCTAAAAAAGAGTTTTGAACAGAATATTGAGAATCTACTTGCAGTAAATGAATATGTTACTCCCATAAACAAGTCTTTAAAGATATGCATTTGATGATTGATATAAAACATCATTGTCAAAATATTTAATAGTGTGGTTTTTTGCAAAATGCTAATCATTCAGTTAGTATATTTTAATGTAGTGACAGGAAGATTTACGAATTTGATTTACTTTAATTTTTCTCACTGTATGTAGTCAAATTTATTTCTTTTGCTACACTTTTTCTTCTGGAAATGAAAAAGTAAAAAACAACAACAAAATATTTTTGGGTTTTATTATGGTAACCTGATGTAAAGAATCGACTATTGGGAAAAAAAAAAAAAAAGCCTGATGCTGGAAAAGATTAAAGACAGGAGGAGAAGGGGGCAGCAGAGGATGAGATGGTTGGATGGCATCACCGACTCAATGGCAGTGAGTTTGAGCAGGCTCTGGGAGATGGTGATGGGCAGGGAAGCCTGGTGTGCTGCAGCCTATGGGGTCACAGAGAGTCGGACACAACTGAGGGACTGAACAACGACAACGTTCTTCCAAGAGCTGTATCATGGGGAAAAAAATGATAGACTGTGACTATATTACTTTTTTAGTAATAGAACCTACAAACCATTTAATAATATAATAAGATTTCCTACTTTCAAAGGTTTAATTTTTTATTCAAGTTTTATTTTAGCTAATTAGGTTTTCTGGTTGAAACATGGCTTTCCTCCTTCCTTTTCTGTGTGCTGTATTGCATAGAATTCAGCCCAAACATTTTAATATCATGTAATTATTACATAGCTGGTGTATTTAATCAATTGAAAGGGTACTGAGTGATATGTGATATTTTTTTAATCTGTTCACTTTTCAACCAGGAAAAAAAGGGTAAATAATTGTCTGCAAAGTCTTTGCTGGCTATCTTATGACTTATAAATTACGAATAAATTTAGACAGAATACAAACTTATGCTTTCCCAAATTATATATTAGTTATTCACCAGATATTTTTAATATTAACAGAAACCTATTTAAATTTATCATTTGTAAGCCATAAAATCAGAATATCTGTTATGAACATGCAAACAAAATATCCTTTTTTGAAAGAATGAAAAATATAAGACCAACAATTACTTATCTACTTTCAACACTTAATTCTACCAATTTCATAATTATAGCTAATATTTATCGAGTTCTGTTAGGCTGGTCACAATGCTATGTACAAAATCTGATCATTTTGCTTAATGTTTGTAGCAATTTGATAATAGTGTTACTAGGCTAGATTGTTATCCTTGTTATACTCATGAAGTGACAGACACCTGTAAAGATAAAATAGTTTGTCTAGGATCACTCAGGTCAGAAGTAGCTTAGGTAGCTGTTTTAGAAGACCCTTTATATACTTTATTTTTATTATTTTAAAATTTTATTAGAGTATAGCTTGTTTTCAGTGTTGTATTAATGTCTTCTATAAAGCAAAGTGACTCAGATGTGCATATATTTTTCTTTCATATTATTTTCCATTATGATTTCTCACAGGATATTGACTATCATTCCCTGGGCAATTTAGCAGGACCTTATTGTTTATCCATCCTATATACAACATTTTGCCTCTGCTAATCCTAAATTCCCAATCTTTACTTCCCCTATCCACCTCCCTCTTGAAAAACTCTAAATCTGTTGTCTATATCTGTGAATCTGTTCTTATTTAGTAGATATGTTGATCTGTTTTGTAGTTTAGATTTCACGCAGAAGTGATAGCATGTGGTATTTGTCTTTCTCTTTCTGACTTACATCACTTATTACTATAATCTCTAGGTCCATCCATGTTGATGCAAATGGCATTATTTCCCTTTTGACAGGTAAGTAATATTCCATTATATTTAGGAATGACAACCTCTTTCTCCTTTGACCTGTAAATGGACATTTAGGTTGGTTCGTTTGTCTTCACTATTGTAGATAGTGGTACTATGAACATAAGGGTGCATGTATCTTTTCAATTAAGGGGTTTGGGGGAGTATATGCCCAGGAGTGGTTTTGTTAGAAAAGTGAAATTGCTCAGTCGTGTCCAACACTTTGCAACCCCATGGATTGCAACCTAAGAGGCTCCTCTGTCCATGGGATTTTTCCAGGCAAGAATACTGGCATGGGTTGCAATTTCATTCTCCAGGAGATCTTCTTGACCCAGGGATCGAACCCAGGTCTCCCTCACTGTAGGCAGACGCTATACTATCTGAGCCATCAGGGAAGTTTTGCTGGATCATATGGCAATTTAATTTTTAGTTTTTTGAGGAGCTCATACTGTTTTCCATAGTGGCTACCTCAATTTATATTTCTACCACAGTATAAAACTCCTTTTTTTTTACCCAGATCTCCAGCATTTGTTGTTTGTAGACTTTTTAATGATGGCTGTTCTGACTGGTGTGAGGTGACATAACATTGTATTTAAATTTGCATTTCCCTAATAGTTAACAGTGTTCAGCATCTTGTGCCTGTTGGCTATCTGTATGTCTTCTTTGGAGAAATATCTATTTAGGTATTCTGTTCATTTTTTGATTAGGTTGTTTGATTTTTTATTGTTGAATTATGTGAGCTGTTTGTATGTTTTGGAAATTAAGCCTTTGTTAATCACATCATTTTCAAATATTTTCTTCCAGTCTGTAGGCTACATTTTCAACTTGTTTACGGTTTCCTTCACTGTGCAAAGGCTTATGTTTTATTAAGCCCCATTTGCCTTTTTTGTTTGTTTGTTTTTATTTCTATTGCCTTGGGAGACTGACCTAAGAAAACATTGGTACAATTCATGTCTGAGAATGTTTTGCTTATATTCACTTCTAGGAAGAGAATACTCTTTGTTAAATTCTCCTGAATATACCTAAATCATTCTTAACATTTGCATACAGTTCCTGAGAATTAAGGAGAGAGTTATCCAATTGATATGTTGTTACAAAAGCTATGGTTCCCAGAAACATTTGCTGGTTTCTCCAATATGGCAACCATTAGCTACACAGGTCTTTTGAACACTTCAAACTGAAATGTGTTTCAAATGCTTCAAGAGAATACTTGAAGTTAAGATATACTTTAAGTATAAATACATACTGAATTTCAAAGACTTAGTATGCAAAAAGGAATATATCAACAACATTTTTTTATTTTTATTTTTACTTTATTTTACTTTACAATACCGTATTGGTTTTGCCATACATTGACATTTGAATCAGTTCTAATGAGATGGATGAAACTGGAGCCTATTATACAGAGTGAAGTAGGCCAGAAAGAAAAACAGCAATACAGTATACCGAAACAATATTTTAAAAATCTAATTACATGTTGAAATAAAGACATTTTGGAAATATTGACAAGCAAAATATATTGGTAAAATTTAGTTACTATATCAGATATTTTGGTGGCTGATTTTTACAATTAAATTGATTCATATATACATTGCCTCTGCATACACTTTTGTACTGTTGTGTACACTTTGATTTGTTCCAAAGGTGTTACATTTTTAAAGAACAGAAAATATGCATTTTATTTAATCTTTAATAATTCATCTGCTGGACTGAAATACTAAAGACTGGCTGGCTGGCACATGACTGTGATAAACTGGCTGTGGGTGCTAGTCGCTTCTATCCTTCCTTGGTGGTGGTAATCTTGTGATTATATTTGGGCAATCCTTCCTTTTCTAAATAACCATAGACAACCAGTCATAACAATTCAATTTTCCTTATCAATGATATGTTTATATATGAGCCAATGATGCAGTGCAGTCCGAAAAGTATTTTTGAGAACAAGTCTGCTGAGATGATTCTGGGATTTTTTATTTTTAGCATAAAGAGATTACTATGGTTTAATTCTTCATTGACTGATATTTAGTTGAATGGCATGCCCGGAGCTGTGACGGACACCCTTCTTCTGCATCACAGTGCTGCTGCTAAGTCACTTCAGTCGTGTCTGACTCTGTGCAACCCCATAGACAGCAGCCCACCTGGCTCCCCAGTCCCTGGGATTCTCCAGGCAAGAACACTGGAGTGGGTTGCCATTTCCTTCTCCAATGCATGAAAGTGAAAAGTGAAAGTGAAGTCGCTCAGTCATGTCCAAATTCGTGACCCCATGGACTGCAGCCTACCAGGCTCCTCCGCCCATGGGATTTTCCATGCAAGAGTACTGGAGTGGGGTGCCATTGCTTTCTCCATCTGCATCACAGTAAGGATAGCTAAATTGACAGATAGGACTGAAAGGAACCTAGGTTTCTGATGGCATTAGCTTTATTTTCTTTCTTCTTTATTCCCTCATTAGTTGTCTTCTTTATACTTTATATACCTGTACATTGTCATGGATGAAACAAAGATGAAAATTGAGCAGTTTTATCTGGTGATCAATATTATCTAAAAATTATAGGGCCTGGATTTGCTATAAATTGTTATTTTAAAAAGCATAAGATTATCTCTTTCATAGATTTCATCAGTCCTAATAGTCAGATACTTTATAAATCTATCCTAAACATACTGTAGCTTCTGACCCTGTTTAGATCCCAGTTGCATCTAATATCATCTTATCTTTACATGTTTCACTGTGTACTTTCCTGATAATTATTCTGATTATATTCTTATTTTATTTATCTGTCATTCATTTGGAATATATTTCTTTGTTACATATATGCCCTTTTATGTCCATGCTTTTAGTTTGTCTAAATATTTACATAAAAATGCATATCTGAAGTCTTAAAAAATATTTTTCCCTGAACTATAATATAGATTCACATGATTCTGGGGTTGAAAGAATATAGAGATATTTACTCTACCTCATTTTATAAGTTGTTGTTCTTGTGATTTAGTTGCTAATTCATATTCAATTCTTTCACAGCCCCATGGACTGTAACCCACCAGACTCCTCTGTCCATGGGGCTTCCCAGGCAAGAATACTAAAGTGGATTGCCGTTATAATAAGTACATTGTTACAAAGGAGACTGCAGAGCTGGTTCTAGCAATGTTAGCTCCTGATATGCCCAATAGTGACCAAATCTTGGCTATCTTTCAATTTTATATTTTCTATTTCTAGACTATCACAAATTCTAACATCATGTACCCAAATATCATCATGTACCCATATCCTGCAAATTCATCAGTCTTATTTCTTTCACTTAAATTATCTCTATGAGAGCTCTATTTTTGACCAGGACTCCCCTATCTTTCCACATAGACAAACATCATGAAGTGCTGAGGTGAGGCTGTGTCCTCAATGTTTTATTTATTAATATAATTTCATGAGCCAGGCTCAGAAGATTAGAACACTTTTTAGGAAAGATGGACAGAGATATGGTAATAAAGATGGATACAGAATCCACCTTGATTGTAAGTAATATGTGATGAAACTAAAATGAAATAACTTTGACTCTCCAAAGGAGTGGGTTGTTGATCTTAGGAAAGCTTGTATTACAGACAGCAGTGATATATTGATTTCATCTGATCATCTTCACTACCTCTATTTAAAAGCTATTTGTTTCATTTGATAGGCTTTGATGTCTATTCCCCAGTCCCTTAATAATTTCCAGTCAGTGATCATACTTTTGCTTTACATGCAAAGAATGTTAAGCTTCTTTTGCTTATTTCTTATTAACAAAAATATTTTACCTTTACAAAGTGGGCTTATAACATGTGCAATACACACAGCAATTAAGTCTGATAAAAATATGGCCATTGAGGAAGAAGGAAGGAATCTTTTCCATTCCTCTGCTTTAATTAAATCATTTTT
>SJYW01001199.1:419669-433868 GCA_006410735.1 Raphicerus campestris | reverse complement strand
AAAAAAAAAAAAAAACTTAAAAAAATAATTCCCCCAGAGAAACCAGATAAATAGCAATTATGGCCTAAAGTAAAACTATGCAGTCTCCAGAAAATTAAGCCATTTCCTTTGTGACTTTTTTAAGCTGGTTTTTCCCCCTGAGATGAAAAATATTTACACTTAGAGCCAGAAAAATTTAATTTTCTCTAGTGCCACCTGGGAAATCCTTAACTTTCATAAAAACACGGACCATTGTGGCCCACTTGACTCTGTGATTGATGAAAACTCACATTCATGTAAGTTACTTATTTTATAGATATTCAAAGCAAATTTTATTTACTTATGTCATGGAAGAGGAGTCTAGCCTGTCACATTTAGGGAAAATATAAAAGAGATCTGGAAATGTCAATGAATAATCCATGTTAAGAAATATATTACAGTATTTAAAACAATTCAGAAACAGAAGTACGAGGCACATTTGCTGCTGACAAAATAAAACTTCTTCCTAAGAAAAATGTGTGTGTATCTTCTCTTTCTACAAACATATATATACATATAAAGATATATATATACACATAAGTATATATATGTATGCATATGTATATATATATATATATATGTATGTATGTATGTACGTACATACATATACGTGTGTGTGTGTGTGTGTGTGTGTGTATTTCCTTTTCTCCAGAGGAAGTCAAACTACAGTCAACATATGGTGAAACTAATCAAGCACCTCATTTATTGTGTCTGAATTTTAATGGAGCTGATAATCCAGTTTGACAACTTGCTGAATTGTTATCAAATATGTTAAAACCTTTCTTCTCATTATGTATGACAGATAGTTAAGTGCTATAAATTATGGGGTTCTGTAGGAGTAGGCTGTACTATGAAGCCAAATGACAAGCACTTCTGAAGAGGGAGGAACTGTTCTTAAGTGACCTCTGATAATAAATCACAAAGAACATTCACAGGCAATTCTACACAGCCTATTTTATTCTAGTCAGAATACTAGTTTCTTACTTCAACAAGAAATAAGTAGATAGATGGATAGATAGGTAATGGATAGATAGAACTCTTGAAAATAAGGCAATATAAACTTCCTAACTTGAAATGAACAGAAGGAATGAAAAACAGATAAATAAATGGACACAACATCCAAGAACTATGGGACTATTTCAAAAAAGTATGACATATGCATAATTGGAAAATCAGAATGAGAAGATAGAGAAACAGATGAAAAGTTCTGGATAGGATATTTGTAGCTAAATAGAAATTTTTCTAAAATTAATGACGGACCCCAAACCATCTCAGGGAACATATAAAAGGCACTTCCAATAAAACAAAATAAACAAACAGTAAACCCTCTGTGCATCCTATGAAACTTAAGGAAACCAATTTTTTTTAAAAAAAGCAACTTAAAACTGAAGGAAAACAGTTTTCCTATAATCAAGAAAGTCTAAGAGCACTAATGGACTTCTTGTCAGAAACCACCCAAGCAGAGATGAGAGTGAAATATTGAATATGCTGGAAGAAAAAAATGAAGAAACTTAGAATTGTATATACAACAAATCATCCTTGAAATGTAAATTATAAATAAAGACCTTCTCTTTGAAAAATGAAAATAAAACTGACAGATCTTGTGACTAGTAGAGAAATGTAAAAATAAGTTATTTGGACAGACAGAAACCAGCTTGGATTTATATAAAGAAAATTAAAGATGCTAGAAAAGGGAGGAAAATGAATATAAATTACACATTGGTGTAAAATAATACTCTGTAAAGAAATAGCAATAAAAATGCATTGGTTGAAGATGACATAGGTTTAAGTTAAATGAATGACAGAAATAGCAAGGGAGTGAAAATGAAGAATTGGAAACAATGTTAAAGGCTTCCTACAGCATATATGAAATAGTATGCTGCTATTTGAAGACAATGAAGGGAAATGACTAAGAAAATTACTTTTGGGGGGGGGCGCTGATTTTATTTTTTTTTAATTTTTTAATTTGAGGTATTTTTAAAAAAATTTTATTTTTACTTTATTCTACTTTACAATATTGTATTGGTTTTGCTATACATTGACATGAATCAGCCACAGGTGTAATCGAGCTCCCAATCCTGAAACGCCCCTCCCACCTCACCCCCATATCAGCTCTCTTTTAAAAGTCTCAAAAGAAAGTTAAAATATTGAACTAAATAAAAATAAAATGCAACATTATAATGTGTGAGATGTAGTTAGTGCAGTGCTTTAAAAGGAAAATTTGTAACATCAAATAATAAACGTATTTGGAAAGACCTAAAATCAATACTAAGCTTTCTCCTTAGGAAAATGAGAGATACACATGCTTAAGTCAAGCAGAGGAAAATAAATAAAAACCTCAGCAGAAATAAATGGAATTGAGAAAAAGGAAAACAGTTGAGAAAATGATCTAACAAAATGTTTGTTCTTTCAAAAAAAAATCAGTAAAACTGGAACTTTTACAAAACCAAGAAAAAAGCAAAGATGTACATATTACCAATTTCAGAGGACTCATCATTACTGATGTCATGGATATTAAAATAAAACTATGAACAACTTTCTGATAATAAATGGAATAAAGTACATGAAAAGGTCCACTTCTTTGTATGACACATAATATCAAAACTCATACAAAGAAAAGTGGTTAATACAAAGAGCCATATATCTATTTAGAATTTAAATTGGAAATTACTAACCTCCTGTAAGAAAACATCAGACTCAGATAATTTCATTGGTGAATTCTACTGAATTTAAAGAATAAATTTAACTAATTCTTCCAAAATTCTTCTAGAAAATAGAGAAAGAGGGCATACAACTAAATCATTCTGTGAACTCAGCATTACTTAATTTCAAAATTATATAATAAGACAATGAAAGAAAGCTACAAATCAATATCTTTACTGGACAATGATGCAAAATTTTTTCAACAAAAAATTAACTTAATCCACAAATATTTTTAAAAAATTATATGCTACAAATGAATTTTTCATATATGCACACTTATTTCAACACTAAAACTGATAAAATTTACTACATCCACAGGGTAAAGGAAAACAAATATATGATCAAATAAATTGGCACCAAAAAGTTTCAGTTTAGTTCAGTCACTCAGTCATGTCTGACTCTTTGCAACCCCATGAACCGCAGCATGCCAGGCCTCCCTGTCCATCGCCAACTCCCGGAGTCTACTCAAACTCATGTCCATTGAGTCCAGGATGCCATCCAGCCATCTCATCCTCTGTTGTCCCCTTCTCCTCTTGGCCCCAATCCCTCCCAGCCTCAGAGTCTTTTCCAATGAGTCAACTCTTCGCATGAGGTGACCAAAGTATTGGAGTTTCAGCTTTAGCATCAGTCTGTCCAATGAACACCCAGGACTGATCTCCTTTAGGATGGACTGGTTGGATCTCCTTTCAGTCCAAGGAACTCTCAAAGGTCTTCTCCAACACCACAGTTCAAAAACATCAATTCTTCAGCATTCAGCTTTCTTCATAGTCCAACTCTCACATCCATATATGACCACTGGAAAAACGGTAGCCTTGACTAGATGGATTTTGTTGGCAAAGTAATGTCTCTGCTCCTTAATATGCTATCTAGGTTGGTCATAACTTTCCTTCCAAGGAGTAAGTGTCTTTTAACTTCATGGCTGCTTTCACCATCTGCAGTGATTTTGGAGCACCCACCCCACCCCACCCCCAGCAAAAACAAACAAACAAACAAATCTGACAGTTTCCACTGTTTCCCCATCTATTTCCCATGAAGTGATGGAACCAGATGCCATGATCTTCATTTTCTGAATGTTGAGCTTTAAACCAATTTTTTTATTCGCCTCTTTCACTTTCATCAAGAGACTTTTTAGCTCCTCTTCACTTTCTGCCATAAGGGTGGTGTTATCTGTATATCTGAGGTTATTGATATTTCTCCCCACAATCTTGATTCCACCTTGTACTTCTTCCAGCCCAACATTTCTCATGATGTACTCTGCATAGAAGTTAAATAAGCAGGGTGACAATATACAGCCTTGACGTACTCCTTTTCCTCTTTGGAACTAGTCTGTTGTTCCATGTCCAGTTCTAACTGTTGCTTCCTCACCTGCATATGGGTTTCTTAAGAGGCAGGTCAGGTGGTCTGATATTCCCATCTCTTTCAGAATTTTCCACAGTTTATTTTGATCCACACCGTCAAAGACTTTGCATAGTCAATAAAGCAAAGTTTAAAAAGAGTTTAAAACAATTTTTTAAAGAAACAAACATTTGATATAATTCTAGATGTGTATAAGAGACAGATATGAAATAGTATGCTGCTATTTGAAGACAATGAAGGGAAATGACTAAGAAAATTACTTTTNTTAAAAAGAGTTTAAAACAATTTTTTAAAGAAACAAACATTTGATATAATTCTAAACTCATTCATAACAAAAATTGAAACTAGGACTAGAGAGGACCTTCCTCAACTTGACAAAGAATATCTACAAAACCTATAGATAACATCATACTTAATGATGAAAAACTAAATATTTTCTTCCTCCAATTGGGGACAAAACAATGATGTCCTTTTCATTACTTTTAAACATATCAGAAACTACCAAAATTTATTTCAGTATATGAATGAACAAACTGAAGTACATCCATACAATGGAATACTATTTGACAATGGAAGGGAATAAGTTATCAAGAAATGAAAACACATGGAGGAAACCAAAATATATATTAAATGAAAGAAATCAGTTTTAAAAAGACAAGACAATAAATGACTTCACTGATTTGACAGTCGGAAAAGTCAAAATTATAGAAGCAATAAATAAAACTGTTGTTTCCAGGTACAAAGAGGAAAGGAAAAGGTGGGCATTGAACAGCTAAACATACAGGAGATTTTAGAGTGGTAACACTGTTTTCTATAACACTATAATGGTGGCTGCATGATTCCATTGGCCAGAAATCATAGAATTTTACAGCACAAAGACTGACCTTAAATGTAGGCAAATTTTAAAAATTATTTAAGAAGTCAAGGGAACCCAGGATGAAATGCAAAATAAAACAGAATTAAAACTTAATATTAATTTTAATATAGTAAAATGAATGATAAAGTTAGAACTGCATTCTCATTAACAATATTGTATCCCATAGAAATATAGGATAACAAATTTGAAAACACTGACACACATGTGCACATATGTGCACACTATCATTGAACAGTTTTAATTGAAGGATGGTGTGGATCAGATTTCTCACTTTTGGAATAAGGACTTAAAGAGAGTAAACTAGCATGATTTATGTGGTAATGGATTAGAGTCTGAGCCATCAAGATGATCACATTTTCACTTAATATAAATATAGGTAATTATATGTGTAGTTATTTACAAATGTATATACATGCATAAAGTAGTAAATACATTTAACATTTCCTTGCTCTCTCAGCTGAGAGAGCCTCGGAGCAAAGACATCTAAGTATCAATAAGCATTAATCAGTTTAGTTGCTCAGTCATGTCAGCTCTTTGCGACCACGTGGATTGCAGCACACCAGACTTCCCTCTCCATGACCAACTCCCAGAGCTCGCTCAAACTCATGCCCATCGAGTCAGTGATGCCATCCAATCTCATCCTCTGTCATTCCCTTCTCCTCCTGCCTTCAGGCATTCCCAGAATCAGTTTTGTTTTGTTTTGTTTTGTTTTTCCTAATGAGTTTATTTTTTACAACAGGTAGCCAAAGTATTGGAGTTTCAGCTTCAGCCTCAGTCCTTCCAATGAGTATACAGAACTAATTTCCTTTAGAATTGACTGCTTTGACCTTGTTTTGCAAAGGAATCTGAAGAGTCTTCTCCAACAGAACAGTTCAAAAGCACCAATTCTTTGGTGCTCAGTTTTCTTTATGGTCCAACTGTTATATCCATACATGACTACTGGAAAGATCATAGCTTTGACTGTAAAGACCTTTGTTGGGAATGTCTCTGCTTTTTAATATGCTCTTTAGGACTTTTCTTGCAAGGATCAAGTGTCTTTTAATTTGATGGCTTCAGTCATCATCTGCAGTGATTTTGGAGCTCAAGAAAATAGTCTGTCACTGTTTCCACTGTTTCCCCATCTATTTGTCATGAAATGATGGGACTGGATGCCATGATCCTTGTTTTTTGAATACTGAGTTTTAAGCCAGCTTTTTCACTCTCCTATTTCACTTTCATCAAGATGTTCTATAGTTCCTCTTCACTTTCTGCCATAAGAGTGGTGTCAGCTGAGTTTGTCTTCTAATACCATTCTCCAGTAAAAATAACCAGGACACTAGAAAACTAGCTGATTTTGAAACTGGGCCAGGAAACCTAATAAGACCCTTGATTTTCTTGTAGTACCAAGACAACAAGGATGTGCTTCCACTCAAAACAAACAAACAAACAAACAACTACACTAATTATAGTATCACAAATGAACACACGAGTAAAACTAAAGAGCTCCCAAAGGCCAAAGCTAGAAATTTTTCAATAAATAAATAAATAAAGCAGTATTTTATTGAAATATCAGTGAAATGTTGTTCAATTCAGATCAGTTGCTCAGTTATGTCCCACTCTTTGTGACCCCATGGGCTGCAGCATGCCAGACTACCCTGCCTCTCAGAGCTTGCTCAAACTCATGTCCATCGAGTCAGTGATGCCATCCAACCATGTCATCTTTTATCCTCCCACCTTCATCTTTCCCAGCTTTTTCACTCTCTTCAGCTGGATTTAGCAAAGGCAGAGGAAACAGAAGTCAAATTGCCAATATCTGTTGGATCATTGAAAAAGTGAGAGAGTGCCAAAAAACATCTACTTCTGCTTTACTGTCTATGGCAAAGCCTTTGACTGTGTGGATCAAAACAAACTGTGGAAAATTCTTAAAGAGATGGAAATACCAGACCATCAGACATGCCTCTTAAGAAACACATATACAGATCAGGAAGGAACAGTTAGAACTGGACATGGAACAACAGACTGGTTCCAAATTACGAAAAGAGTAGGTCAAGGCTGTATATTGTCCCCCTGCTTATTTAACTTGTATGCAGAATACATCATGAGAAACGCTGGACTGGATGAAGCACCAGATGGACTCAAGATTGCTGGGAGAAATATTAATAACCTCAGATATGCAGGTGACACCACACTTATAGCAGAAAGCAAAGAAGAACTAAAGAGCCTCTTGATGAACCTAAAAAAGGAAAGTGAAATTTGGCTTAAAACTCAAAATTCAGAAAACTAAGATGGTCCCATCACTTCATGGCAAGTAGATGCAGAAGCAATGGAAGCAGTGAGAGACTTTATTTTGGGGGACTCCAAAATCACTGCAGATGGTAACTGCATCCATGAAAGTAAAAGATGCGTACTCCTTGGAAGAAAAGTTACGACCAACCTAGACAGTATACTAAAAATCAGAGACATAAAGGTCCATGTAGTCAAAGATTTATTTTTTCAGTAGTCACATATGGGTGTGAGAATAGAAAGCTTAGTGCCAAAGAATTGACGCTTTTGAATTGTGGTGTTGGAAAAGACTCTTGAGAATCTCTTGGACAGAAAGGAGATCCAACCAGTCCATCCTAAAGGAAATCAGTCCTGAATATTCATTTGAAAGACTTATGCTGAAACTGAAACTCCAATACTTTGGCCACCCAATGTGTAAAACTGACTCATTTGAAAACACCCTGATGCTGGGAAAGATTGAAGGCAGGAGGAGAAAGGGACAACAGCAGATGAGATGGTCGGATGGCATCACCAACTGAATGGACATGAGTTTGAGTAAACTCTGAGAGTTGGTGATGGAGAGGCAGTTTTGGTGTGTTGCAGGCTATGGGGTCATTAAGAATCAGACAGGACTGAACTGAATTCTTCACTTTCATCAGGAGGCTCTTGAGTTCCTCTTCACTTTCTGCCATTAAGAGTGGTATCATCTGCATATCAGAGATTATTGATATTTCTCCCTGTAATCTGATTCTAGCTTGTGCTTCATTCAACCTGGCATTTTGCATGATGTATGTACTCTACAGAGTGACAATATAAAACCTTGACATACCCCTTTCCCAATCTGGAACCAGTCTGTTGTTCTACATCTAGTTCTATTGCTTCTTAACACGTATACAGATTTCTCAGGAGGCAGATAAGGTGGTCTGGTATTCCCATCTCTTTAAGAATTTTCTCCAGTTTTTTGTGATCCATACACTCAAAGTCTTTAGTGTAGTCAGTGAAACAGAAGTAGATTTCTTTTTCTGAAATTTTCTTGTTTTTATTTTTTCTATGATCCAATAGATGTTGGCAATTAGATCTCTGGTTGTATTTTTGTTCTGTATTGTTATTTAGTCACTAAGTCATATCTAACTCTTCTAAATGCTATGGACTGTAGCCCACCCAGTTCCTCTGTCCATGGGATTTCCCAGGAAAGAACACTGGAGTGGGTTGCTATTTCCTTCTCCAAGGGATCTTCTTGACCCAATGATCAAACTCACATCTCCTGCATTAGCAGGTGGGTTCTTTACCACTAAGCCACCAGGGAAGTCCCCATAAATGAATTATGAATTATAGAACAAAATTGATAAAAATCCATTAATACATACTTATTTATAATAGTTATTGGATACTTTAATAAATGGGGGAGAATAGACAAATATTCCATCTGGAAAAATCACAAATAATTTACATAAATAATTCATCATTAAGAAAGTGGAGCATAACTTTCAACCCCTTAAATATTGGTTGCAGGTAGTCCCTTGGACTACAAGGATATCCAACCAGTCCATCCTAAAGGAGATCAGTCCTGGGTGTTCATTGGAAGGACTGATGCTGAAGCTGAAATTCCAATACTTTGGTCACCTCATATGAAGAGTTGACTCATTGGAAAGGACTTTGATGCTGGGAGGGATTGGGTGCAGGAAGAGAAAGGGACGACAGAGGATGAGATGACTGGATGGCATTACCGACTCAATGGCCGTGAGTTTGGGTAAATTCTGGGTATTAGTGATGGATAGGGAGGCCTGGCATGCTGTGATTCATGGGATTGCTAAGAGTCAGACACGACTGAGTGACTGAACTGAACTGCGTGACCTCCAAAAAGCATAGTTTGAAAAGAGAAAAATAAATCAGATTAATATTACAGTGGAGAACCCTGAAAACACTACTTTAAACCACTGATGAAGGTTAAACTCAACAAAGCTGGTAATATATAACCTTGATATGATACAATAATCATGGCACTTCTCTTCTGTGATCTTCCTCCCCCAATACTATATAACTCATTGTAATCATGATAAAGATATCATAAATATCTTGAATGAAAGACATTCTGCAAATTACCTGGTAAATATTCCTCATACTTTAAAAAAGAAAAAAGAGAAAGATTGAAACCTGTTATATCTAAGGGGAGTCTAAGGGGACATGATGACTAATTATAATGTGCTATTCCGAGTAAGATCGTGGCACGGAAAAACATTCTGTTAAAAGAAAGAAATAAGCAAAAAGCCTGTGGATAAAGTATGAACTTGAGTTAATAATAATGTATCAATAGTATTTCATTAGTTATGACTCATTTGTCTTACTAATGTGAGATGTGAATAATAGCGAATACTAGGTATAGTGTGTATTTAAATCTTTGTGTTACTTTTGCCACTCTTTCATGAATCTATTCTAAAATAAAAAACTTATTATAAACAAACAAGCAAAAAACCTCTGCATACAAAGTATGAACCTGAGTGAATTATAATGTATCAATAGTATTTCATTAATTGAGATTCATTTGCCATATTAATGTGAGATGTGAATAATAACAAATACTAGGTATTCAGTTCAGTCACTCAGTTCAGTTCAGTTGCTCAGTCGTGTCTGACTCTTTGCGACCCCATGAATAGCAGCACACCAGGCCTCCCTGTCCATCACCGACTCCCGGAGTTCAATCAGATTCATGTCCATTGAGTCAGTGATGCCATCCAGCCATCTCATCCTCTGTCATCCCCTTCTCCTCCTGCTCCCAACCCCTCCCAGCATCAAAGTCTTTTCCAGTGAGTCAACTCTTCACATGAAATGGACAAAGTACTGGAGTTTCAGCTTTAGCATCATTCCTTCCAAAGAAATCTCAGGGTTGATCTCCTTCAGAATGGACTGGCTGGATCTCCTTGCAGTCCAAGGAACTCTCAAGAGTCTTCTCCAACACCACTGTTCAAAAGCATCATACTTTGGCACTCAGCTTTCTTCACAGTCTAACTCTCACATTCATACATGACCACTGGAAAAACCATAGCCTAGACTAGAGGGACCTTTGTTGGCAAAGTAATATCTCTGCTTTCTAATAGAGTGTATTTAAATCTTTGTTTTTGCCATTTTTTTATGACTCTAAATGGTTTTCATATAAAAAGGTTATTAAATATAATATATTCCAATTATTTACATATATATTATTAGAAGATACATATTAGGCTATCTTCAATGTCTTACTGCTTTTTTTGGTCTTTTACTTTCTGTTTTGCTGTATAGAAAATTATTATCTATACTTGAGTCTGCCTGAAGTTTTCATATTTATATGTCTTTTTGAGAGTCAATATTATTTTCACTAATATTTTAAACCAAATTTTAAAATATTTGATAAGGTAGATATTAGCATATTTTAGAGACAGTCTTTTTTTTAATGGATCAAAAGTAATATAAAGAGGGATGACTGTTGCATGATGTTGCCTAATCTATAAAGTTGGTATAAGTGTGGTATAGGTTCTTCAAAGAAATATTTGTCTCATTATTCAGTATTAAAAATATTTGAGAGAAACTCAATATCAAATCATCCATGCAACCTGGGAGATAGTATAGGAACTAAAATTTTATATAGGCCTAAAGTTGTAATATTTACATGCGTGTGATTATTCCATTCAGGGTATGTGTGTGTGTGCTTGAAGATTTTTCTTTCTATTTCTTGTAATTCTTTCTCTTCCAATTTTTTTCAACTTGTATAAATGGAATACAAAGTGCAAAATTACTCATACCCTCACATATGTATGGTTTAGGAGGAATTGTCAGAGAAAGAAATTTAGCTTCATTCCACAATGAATATGATGGAAATGCCAAAAGGGACCCCCCCAAAAAAAAAGAATGCCACAATTCCATGTAAAAATTACATTTTAATGGCTCTGATTGTGTACCTTCATGGAAAAAACAAAATCCTATAATTTCAAAGCACATTTATGATAGCACTTCGCTTTTAAGATAATCCTTAATTCTTGAGAAGTATACATTATCATTTGTGTGTATCTATATGTGTGTATGAAGGAGAAGGGAAATTTAATAAAAGAATAAAATATATATATAAATTATTTGTAGAAGGGAGAGAAGGGTGATTTCATAAAAAAATAAAAATATACAATATTATATATACCAGAAATATATCAGGCAGGAAGAAAGGTGGAACCTAATGCCCTGTGACAGGCAGTGAATGTTTCTGCACCATTCTCTATGCATTACATAGAAATTAAAACTCAGATTACATTATCTACCTAAATCACTTTGTATAGTATTTTGCCAAATAGCCCCTGAAATGCTATTGTTTTATACCTTTATTTTTATTTTACCATATATGCTTGTGTTTCCCATGATGGTTCTCATATTATAGTAAAAGTTTTTATCCTGTCCACTTGCATTTGAATTTTATCTTTTCTTGCTTTAAAAGCACATTTAATTACAATATTCACACTTCATTATTGGTGGTACATTTATTGGTGGCACATTTATTTTCTATTTTATCTAATTTCTTCTTGCCATGTATTAATTCTTAACTTTGAAAGTTATTAACTGTGTTCTCCCATGATTCCCATTCCTTGATTTTTATCTTTTTTGTATTATTTGGTGTGGGCATGTTATTTTAAGTTTCTGTGTTTTCATTATATATTTTTCAGTCTAATTTTGAATGACTTTTTCCTCCTATAAATTGAGAAATTCTACCTATTTACATTTATCTGTTGCTGTTCAGTCACTAACTCGTGTCAGACTCTTTTCAACCCCATGGACTGGATCATGCCAGGCTTCCCCGTTCTTCACTATCTCCTGGAGTCTGCTCAAATTCATGTCCAATGAGTAAGTGATGCTGTCTAACCATCTCATCCTTTGCTTCTCTCTTCTCCTTCTGTCTTCAATCATTCCTGGCATCAGGGTCTTTTCCAATGAGTCAGCTCTCCCCATCATGTGGCCAAAAGCATTGGAGCTTCAGCTTCAGCATCGGCCCTTCCAATGAGTATTCAGGGTTGATTTCCTTTAGGATTGACTGGTTTGATCTTCTTGCAGTCCAAGGGACTCTCAAGAGTTTTCTCCAGCACCAAAATTCACAAGCATCAATTCTTCAGCACTCAGCCTTCTTTATGGTCCACCTATCACATCTGTACGTGGCTACTAGAGAAACCATAGCTTTGACTATAGAGAGTTTTGTTTTACTATGACCATTGGTTTATTTACTTATTTGTCTGCTATTTCTTTCAATGTAAGAGCAGCTTCCCTGGTGGCTTAGAGGGTAAAGCATCGGTCTACAGTGTGGGAGACCCGGGCTCAATCCCTGAGTTGGGAAGATCCTTTGGAGAAGGAAATAGCAACCCACTCCAATACTCTTGCCTGGAAAATCCCAAGGATGGAGGCGCCTGGGAGGCTGCAGTCCATGGGTCACAAAGAGTCAGACATGACTGAGCGATTTCTTCACTTCACTTCTTTCAACATATAATGCTTTTTACTTTCTTTTTTCACTATTTATGTATACCCTTTCCCCTTGTAGCATGTAAGTTCTAGCCCCATTAATGAGCTAAATTGTATTCCCTGTCCCCCAAATTCAGATGTTGAAGCCCTAACTCCTATTATTTCAGAATCTGACTGTATTTGGAAATAGAGCTTTTAAAGAGTGATTAAGATAAAATGTAGCCTTTAAAGTGAGCCTTAATCCAACTGGACTGGTGTCCATGTATGAACAGAAGATTCAGTCTCAGGAGAGACATCTCTGCATACACACAGAGAACAGACTGCTCGAGGCTACAGAGTGACGGCAGTCATCTGCAAGCCAAGAAGAGCCCTCCAAAGATACCAAAGTTGCCAACATTTTGATGTTAGATTTCGGCCTCCAGAATGAAAGTGTTAAGTTTTAGCCATTCAGTTGTGTCCAACTCATAGAGACCCCACGGACTGTAGCCCACCAGGCTCCTCTGTCTATGGAATTCTCCAGGTGAGAATACTGCAGTGGGTAGCCATTCCCTTCTCCAAGCGACCTTCCCGACCTAGGGATGGAACTCGAGTCTCCTTTGTCTCTTGCACTGGCAGGCAGGCTCTTTACCATTTTGGCTAGAATATGTGAGAATAGGCATTTTCTGCCCAGTGGTCCCCAGCTCTTTTGGCAGCAGAGACTGATTTCGTGGAAGACAGTCTTTCCATGGACTGAGGTAGAGGGGATCGTTTGGGGATGATTCAGCATTCACTGTACACTTTATATTATTATATCAGCTCCACTTCAAACCATCAGGCATTAAACCCCAGAGATTGCAGATCCCTGATTTAAGCCACCAAGTTTGTGGTCTTTTGTTTTGGAAGCCCTAGAAAATTCTAACAGCCTCTATTAAGAGTAGTCCTTTAAGCTCTTAGATATTTAACTTCCATCAGATCAGTTCGGTTCAGTTCAGTCACTCAGTCGTGTCCGACTCTTAGCAACCCCATGAATCGCAGCATGCCCGGCCTCCCTATCCATCACCAACTCCTGGAGTTTACTCAGACTCACGTCCATAGAGTCAGTGATGCCATCCTGCCGTCTCATCCTCAATCGTCCCCTTCTCCTCCTGCCCCTCAATCCCTCCCAGCATCAGAGTCTTTTCCAATGAGTCAACTCTTCACATGAAGTGGCCAAAGTACTGGAGTTTCATCTTCAGCATCATTCCTTCCAAATAAATCCTAGGGCTGATCTACTTCAGAATGGACTGGTTGGATCTCCTTGCAGTCCATGGGACTCTCAACAGTCTTCTCCAACACTACAGTTCAAAAGCATCAATTCTTCGGCGCTCCGCTTTCTTCACAGTCCATAACTAACTAAATTAATTTTTGATATTAATAATTAAATGCTATCAGTACCTACTTTTCCATAACAGCAATGGCTTCAGCACACTTTTATTTGGGTGTTTTCCCTTCTCCCTAATATGATGGAGTGTTAATACAGATATTATGCTTTCCTTTTTAAAATAAATGCACATGTGAAG
>SJYW01001199.1:378101-419552 GCA_006410735.1 Raphicerus campestris | reverse complement strand
ACTAACTAAATTAATTTTTGATATTAATAATTAAATGCTATCAGTACCTACTTTTCCATAACAGCAATGGCTTCAGCACACTTTTATTTGGGTGTTTTCCCTTCTCCCTAATATGATGGAGTGTTAATACAGATATTATGCTTTCCTTTTTAAAATAAATGCTTCACTTTTGTAATGTCTTATTATTTGCAATAAACTTCACATGTGCATTTTCAGCTATTGTTGAGATTCAAATATATTTTTAAAACTTTATTCCTAAAATATCTTTCATTTCTCACATTCATAAATTTATGTTTCCTTTGGCTAAAGTACTTTCTCTATTAATGGCAACATTATTTTTTAAGAAAAATGGATGTGACTGGTATAATTTGCTTCAGCCTTTGTCACAAAATTGTTTATGTTTTAAATCTCACACATAAGAGTATCTTGCTTAGATCCAGAATTTTAAGGTAGCAATTTTATCCTTCACAATTATGTGAATTCTGATAAATTCTAAAGGTTGTGTTTGTGCTCACTCAGTCGTGTCTGACTCTGAGATCCCAGGGACAGTAGCCCACCAGGCTCCTCTGTCCACGGGATTTTCTAATCAAAAATACGGAGCGGGTTGGCATTTCCTACTTCAGAGGATCTTCCAACCCAGGGATTGAACCCGTGCCTCCTCACCTCCTGCCTTGGGAGGTGAATTTTTACTGCTGAGCCACCTGTGATATTGGTGGCTCAACTGGTATAGAATTTGGATTCTAAAGGTAAGAAAGCAAAAAAAAAAAAAAAAAAAGGAAATCTGGTCTTAACTAATATTAAAAAAATAATGATAGTGCTTTGTGATTACTGTCTCTATATCAAATGCTAGAAAAATGTTTAACTTGAAGTAAAAAGGATTTTAATATTATGACCATATTTTCCCTGCTATTTTTTGTAAACTACTAGCCCTCTGATGTGTATACCCTTATGAAATTATTTTTTTTCTTCATCATATTTTCATTTCATCATGTACTACAGAAATTTCTTCCTAAGCAAATTAATAAGAATGAAGTAAATTTCATCAAATTAAATCTGACAAGAGTGATGACACACTACTTTTTAAAATTATAGTTAATAGATGTAAGTATGTTGATTGCATAATTAATTACAAAGTGTAGAACACTAAATATTAAACAACTTAATATTGACTATAATAAATTAATGTAATTACAGTAGTCACTTAAACAAGACTCTTATATTTACATTGCTATAAGCTAGAAAATTATTCTCCATAGATTTTAGAATATAGATAGAAGTGTTTATTTACATAATAAATATTTCTTAATGCAAATAAGAATTTATTTTATTGCTAGATTATTTCTTTAAAATGTCCAAATCTATGTAGGGAAAAATGAAGTACTTCTATCCTTTTATAGTGTTTTAAACAGATAAATATTAGACTTTAACTTGGCACTACATACTACCACTACATACATGTGAACACACACACATACACACAAACATCTTTTAAGCACTCAAGTCTATTTCACTAAAATTTTAAGTATTGTTTAAACCAGTAATGAAAAATGCCTATATTGAGGCAAAATGAATCATACTGAGAGATACATGTAAACTTTCCATAACTGTTAGTGGCAGAGAAACCCATTTGGCTTCTGCACTAGCTGACATTTTTAATGAGGCACAGCTAAACCATCAAATGGGCAGGTTGGGATTATTCTATCTAAATGCACATACTAAGAAATGAGTGTCTTTATAAATGTGTTCTCAACCATGCAACTAGTATCAGAAACATCAAATTATATTTCTTTTACAAGAGTGCTTACATTCTGGAATTAGAACTTAATAAACCATATACACCTCACCTTATTTAACTNCTATATCAAATGCTAGAAAAATGTTTAACTTGAAGTAAAAAGGATTTTAATATTATGACCATATTTTCCCTGCTATTTTTTGTAAACTACTAGCCCTCTGATGTGTATACCCTTATGAAATTATTTTTTTTCTTCATCATATTTTCATTTCATCATGTACTACAGAAATTTCTTCCTAAGCAAATTAATAAGAATGAAGTAAATTTCATCAAATTAAATCTGACAAGAGTGATGACACACTACTTTTTAAAATTATAGTTAATAGATGTAAGTATGTTGATTGCATAATTAATTACAAAGTGTAGAACACTAAATATTAAATAACTTAATATTGACTATAATAAATTAATGTAATTACAGTAGTCACTTAAACAAGACTCTTATATTTACATTGCTATAAGCTAGAAAATTATTCTCCATAGATTTTAGAATATAGATAGAAGTGTTTATTTACATAATAAATATTTCTTAATGCAAATAAGAATTTATTTTATTGCTAGATTATTTCTTTAAAATGTCCAAATCTATGTAGGGAAAAATGAAGTACTTCTATCCTTTTATAGTGTTTTGAACAGATAAATATTAGACTTTAACTTGGCACTACATACTACCACTACATACATGTGAACACACACACATACACACAAACATCTTTTAAGCACTCAAGTCTATTTCACTAAAATTTTAAGTATTGTTTAAACCAGTAATGAAAAATGCCTATATTGAGGCAAAATGAATCATACTGAGAGATACATGTAAACTTTCCATAACTGTTAGTGGCAGAGAAACCCATTTGGCTTCTGCACTAGCTGACATTTTTAATGAGGCACAGCTAAACCATCAAATGGGCAGGTTGGGATTATTCTATCTAAATGCACATACTAAGAAATGAGTGTCTTTATAAATGTGTTCTCAACCATGCAACTAGTATCAGAAACATCAAATTATATTTCTTTTACAAGAGTGCTTACATTCTGGAATTAGAACTTAATAAACCATATACACCTCACCTTATTTAACTGGACTATTACCATAGCACTGATCAGAGCCACTCAGAATTAGATGCTAAATTAAATTTGTTATTTGCCCTTTCACAATAAGTATTTAAATGACAAAAGGCAATTGTCAGGAAGTGTGGAAAATTCAATCAAGAAATTTATAGTGAGATTTATATGCTTCAGTAAAAATGGTAAGACACTAATGGATTTTGTTCTAAATTATTATGTTAATGCAAATGAACAGAATTTATCTAACAAGTATTCCTTTTCTTAGAAACTTTGAATATCAGTAGCTGTTCTAAGTCTTCAGTTTTGAACATATTGAAATCTGGCAGCAGAATTCTGGTGCAGAAAAGAAAGCTCAACGGGAGTTTCACTGAAAATATTGATAAAAGAATGATCCAAATATTAAAATAACTTAAGGTAATCTTCAAAATCAAATCTAAAAAATTATGGGAATGAATCATAACTTGAGAAACACCTAAATGAATGTCTGTTTTCCTAGTCAACTACAGTGACCTCATTGGTTCTATTCTGTACACTTACTCTACACAATATATTTAGCTAACTTAAGTTTGCAAAATCTATTGCCAGTTTCACAGGCCCAGTGTATTCATTAGAGCCTCAAAGAAATATTGAAACCATGTCAAGGTATGGTTTTAGGTATTTTTAATACCTCCTTAGTATCCTATGGTATGATCAAGATAATAGACTCATCCCAAACACAATGCCTGTTATATTTTTGACATATAAATAAAACATATTGTGTCAATGTAATTCTCTTAGGAGAAAAATGAAGCAAGTTGATTTTGAATAAATTTTTATTTGAAATATGTGTTACTATATAATCAATTATATTTTATAACAAATATAACACAAATAAATGGAAAATTAAGTCAACAAAATATAGATCACCACAAACCAGTATATATATATTTTTTCTGTATATAGGCAAGGACTCTGATACAAATCAGTTTATGTTCAAATTCTAATTTTGCTGAGTAATAAGGTGTATAACTTTATTTTCTCTAAGTGAAGAGATAGCAGTATAGTCATAATTATTTTATGAAATAATTTTGTTTCTTAGAATAATGAGAAAAGAAAATCATAATTATTTTAAATGTGCTTTTCCATTTAACACAGCATGAATTAATTTCCATATCATAAACATACACCAATGTGATTTTATTTTTCTTTTTTTCTACTTTATTGAGATAAAACTGATATGATATTGTATTAGTTTTAGATATAAAATGTGATAGTGTGATACAGATATATATTGTGAAATGATCACCATAGGAAGTTTAGCTAACATCATTCACCTCACATAGTTACACATTATTTTCTTATGATAAGAACTTTTAAGGTCTACTCTTCTGACAACTTTCAAATATACAATAGAATATTGTTAACTTTTGTCATGAAGCTATGCACTCTATCTCCAGAAACTATTTATCCTATAACTGGAAGTTTGTACCTTTTGACCTAAGTTTTTTAATGGCATTGTATTATACAAGAATATCATGCTTTAGTTTTCAAATGTGTTTTTAGAAAATTTATTATTTGTCAGTAATTCATTGCATTTAGGTAAGTTTTGATTGGTTGTTTATTCTTGGATATTTGCTGAAACAGTGTACTTTAATAAATAACCATTTTAATAAATATTATATATGTGGTAGAAAGATAAGTATACCTTATTTGGCAAAAGGAAAATCTTATTTTCTTAATATTTTTTCAGCTTTATTAACATATAAGTGATATATTGTTGTTATTGTTCAGTCACTAAGTTGTGTCCACCTCTTTGCAACCCCAAGGACTGCAGCACTCCACGCTTTCCTGTCTTTGTCTATCTCTTGGAGCTTGCTCAAACTGATGTCCATTGAGTTGGTGATGCCATTCAATCAACTCGTCCTCTGCCACTCCCTTATCCTCTTCCCTTCAGTCTTTCCCACCATCAAGGTCTGGTCTATGTATGAGTCAGCTCTTCGTATCAGGTAGCCAAAGTTTTGGAGCTTCAGCTTCAGCATCATTCCTTACAGTGAGTATTCAGGATAGATTCCCTTTAGGATGGACTAGTTTGATCTTGCTGTCTAAGGATAGTATGCACATTTTAACAATATTAATTATTCAAATCTATTTAACATGGGACATCTTTCTGTTAATTGATATATTCTTCAGTTTCTTTCACCAATGCCTTATAATTTCCTATGCATAGATTATCCAAGCCTTTCATTAAGTTTTTTCTTAAGTGTTTTTAGTTTATGATACCATTGTAAATCAAATTATTTTATTTCTTTTCAAATAGTTTTTTGTTCACTTCAGTTCAGTTCAGTCACTCAGTCGTGTCTGACTCTTTGCGACTCCATGAATCGCAGCACGCCAGGCCTCCCTGTTCATCACCATCTCTCGGAGTTCACTCAGACTCACATCCATCGCGTCCGTCATGCCATCCAGCCATCTCATCCTCGGTCGTCCCTTGCTCCTCCTGCCCCCAATCCCTCCAAGCATCAGAAATGCAACTGATTTTTGCATGTTGATTTTGTAGCATGTATCAGTGCTAAATTCATTCATTAGTTCTAACAGTTTTTTGGCCCAGTCTTTAGAATTTTCTATACATAAGATCCTATCACCTGCAAGCAAAGACAATTTTACTTCTTCCTTTCTGATTTGGATGCCTTTTTTTTTAATTTTCTGGCCTAATTGCTCTAACTAAAACTTCTGTTGCTGCTGCTGCTAAGTCACTTCAGTCCTGTCCAACTCTCTGCGACCCCATAGATGGCAATCCACCAGGCTCCCCCATCCCTGAGATTCTCCAGGCAAGAACACTGGAGTGGGTTGCCAGTACTTTCTCCAACTAGAACTTCTAGTTATGTTGAATAGGTGATGTAGTTGAGCAGCCTTGTTTGGACCTGATATGCCTTTGGATGTTTGATGTGTTCAGTTACTAAGTTGTGTCCCCATCGACTGCCCCACCAGGCCCCTCTCTCCATGGAATCTCCAGGCAAGAATACTGGAGTGGATTGCCATTTCCTTCTCCAGGGAAACTTCCCAACCCAGGGATCAAACCTGTGTCTCTCAGTCTCCTTTGTTAGCCGGCAGATTCTTTACCATTGGGCCACAGAACCCTTTGGAGATTTCTATTAAATTCTTCAGTTCAGTCACTATATTCTTCAAATCTAGAATTTTTCCTTTTTAAAAATTATTTTTCTTTTCAAAATTTTCATGTTCTGTTCTTTATGCTTTTTTAACGTTGCTTAGTCATATTTAGTCTTTTTTTTTTTTTGTAGTTAGCTGAATTTAATAGGATTACCTTGAATTATTTATCAGTTCATAGATACTTATTTCCTTATGATGATTTTGCCTGGGAAATCACATGGACAGAGCCTGGCAGGCTACAGTCCTTGGGTTCATAAAGAGTTGGACATGACTGAGTGACTAACACTTGGATGACTGTCTGGGACCATTTATTGAAACTTTATTAATTTCCTATGGTGGCATTATGTATATCAGATTTTTTGTGATCTTTCTATTTTTTCATTGATATTGGTACATTTGAGGATGCAGCGTCCACTTCTACAGCTTACTCAAGCTCACCTTGGCAGGGAAAGATCTTTATCATTCAGCCTAGCTTGGGATTCTTCTGAANCATTCCTTACAGTGAGTATTCAGGATAGATTCCCTTTAGGATGGACTAGTTTGATCTTGCTGTCTAAGGATAGTATGCACATTTTAACAATATTAATTATTCAAATCTATTTAACATGGGACATCTTTCTGTTAATTGATATATTCTTCAGTTTCTTTCACCAATGCCTTATAATTTCCTATGCATAGATTATCCAAGCCTTTCATTAAGTTTTTTCTTAAGTGTTTTTAGTTTATGATACCATTGTAAATCAAATTATTTTATTTCTTTTCAAATAGTTTTTTGTTCACTTCAGTTCAGTTCAGTCACTCAGTCGTGTCTGACTCTTTGCGACTCCATGAATCGCAGCACGCCAGGCCTCCCTGTTCATCACCATCTCTCGGAGTTCACTCAGACTCACATCCATCGAGTCCGTCATGCCATCCAGCCATCTCATCCTCGGTCGTCCCTTGCTCCTCCTGCCCCCAATCCCTCCAAGCATCAGAAATGCAACTGATTTTTGCATGTTGATTTTGTAGCATGTATCAGTGCTAAATTCATTCATTAGTTCTAACAGTTTTTTGGCCCAGTCTTTAGAATTTTCTATACATAAGATCCTATCACCTGCAAGCAAAGACAATTTTACTTCTTCCTTTCTGATTTGGATGCCTTTTTTTTTAAATTTTCTGGCCTAATTGCTCTAACTAAAACTTCTGTTGCTGCTGCTGCTAAGTCACTTCAGTCCTGTCCAACTCTCTGCGACCCCATAGATGGCAATCCACCAGGCTCCCCCATCCCTGAGATTCTCCAGGCAAGAACACTGGAGTGGGTTGCCAGTACTTTCTCCAACTAGAACTTCTAGTTATGTTGAATAGGTGATGTAGTTGAGCAGCCTTGTTTGGACCTGATATGCCTTTGGATGTTTGATGTGTTCAGTTACTAAGTTGTGTCCCCATCGACTGCCCCACCAGGCCCCTCTCTCCATGGAATCTCCAGGCAAGAATACTGGAGTGGATTGCCATTTCCTTCTCCAGGGAAACTTCCCAACCCAGGGATCAAACCTGTGTCTCTCAGTCTCCTTTGTTAGCCGGCAGATTCTTTACCATTGGGCCACAGAACCCTTTGGAGATTTCTATTAAATTCTTCAGTTCAGTCACTATATTCTTCAAATCTAGAATTTTTCCTTTTTAAAAATTATTTTTCTTTTCAAAATTTTCATGTTCTGTTCTTTATGCTTTTTTAACGTTGCTTAGTCATATTTAGTCTTTTTTTTTTTTTTGTAGTTAGCTGAATTTAATAGGATTACCTTGAATTATTTATCAGTTCATAGATACTCATTTCCTTATGATGATTTTGCCTGGGAAATCACATGGACAGAGCCTGGCAGGCTACAGTCCTTGGGTTCATAAAGAGTTGGACATGACTGAGTGACTAACACTTGGATGACTGTCTGGGACCATTTATTGAAACTTTATTAATTTCCTATGGTGGCATTATGTATATCAGATTTTTTGTGATCTTTCTATTTTTTCATTGATATTGGTACATTTGAGGATGCAGCGTCCACTTCTACAGCTTACTCAAGCTCACCTTGGCAGGGAAAGATCTTTATCATTCAGCCTAGCTTGGGATTCTTCTGAATGAGTTAGTTGGTAGTATCCACAGGCAAGATGGTACTGCTGCCAGATTCTCTAGTTAGGTGGCATCATTGCTCATGCTCTGAGGTTGGGGGTGTCACTGTTTTGGCCTCAGGGTTGGATGGGCTTGCCAGCTATATTCTGTGTTCAAGTAGGACTGCCAGGCATTTTCTGTGGTCAGGTGTGGACACAAGCAGGGCTTTGCAATTACTTTTGTTCCTATGGGGCTGCAAGCTGCCTTACCCCGCAGGGTGGTGCCATGAGTTGGACTCTATAATTGGCCAAGTCTTTAATCTGGGTTCCTGTTCAGGTGAGACGTCCATATTCCAGATGGTGCTGCTGCTTGGAAGCAGAACTGCAGTCTTTACTCTGAATTTAGCAAGGCTACTGCAGTTGAGCAAATTTCTGTCTTTGCTTTGCTGTTTGGCAAAGTCATTGACTGGTTTTCTGGTTTAGGTGGGACTTTCAGCTGCACTGCACAGTTGGATGGGGCTTCATCTGCTTCCAGTTGGACTGGGTAAATGTCCAGGTTGTGTGGGACTGTAGGGTATCCTCTGTGATTGGGAAGGGTCTCTGGCTGAATTTCCTGCCTGGGCAAGGATGCAGACGGCACTCAGAACTGAGCCTGCTATAGGCTGCACTCTGTCTGGGCAGTATAATGGGCTGGACTCTGAGACTATCTGAGGTCACTGTTCAGGTTCTCTGATCAGGTGAGCCAGAGGTCATGCTCAACAGATGGGCCTGGGATGGTTGTAGGGTGGGCTTCACTGCTACCTGCCTTCTATGGCCAGGCTTCCTAATTGGGCAGTGCTGAAAGGCACATTCAGCAATTAATCGGGGCTGTGCTTTCCTGCCTGGGTGGGCTGAAGGATGTACTTGAGGCTGCCCAGGGTCTCAAACCAGACTTCCTGCTTGAGCAGACCTGGGAGCTATATTCAACAGTTTGTCAGGGCTGCTGATTTGCTTCTCTACTCTGATGGGCTATTAGATGTGCTCTGAGGTTGCTAGGGACCTGAGGCCAGGCTTCTTGGAGGGTGAGGGTGAAAGATATGTTCAGCAGTTGGTCCAGGCTCTGAATCTGTTTCCCTGCACAGGCAGGGCTGTAAAATCAGCTACCCAGGAAGACTGGTCCCTAGGCTAGGGACCCAAGCCAATCAGAACTGCCAACTGAGCTCCCTGTCCAAATAAGACCATCAGCTCCCCTCTTAAAAAATAGAGCTGTTAGCTGGCATCTCTTCATAGCAGCCGCTGCCTGTATAAATGACTGTCCAAAACTTGAGTGCTGGTTGCTATAAGCCCTGCCACCTTATCCATCTCTGAGCACTTGTGGTTCATCCCTAAAGATTTCCTTGCGTGTATGTGTGCTAAGATACTCAGTTCTGTTCAACTCTTTGTGACCCTTTGAACTGTAACCCACCAGGCTCCTCTGTCTATGGAATTTTCCAAGCAAGTATACTGGAGCATGTTGCTATGCCCTCCTCCAGGGGATCTTCCCCACATAGAGATCAAACCTGTGTCTCAATGTCTCTTGCATTGGCAGGTGTGTTCTTTACCACTATGAAGTTTCCCTTAGGGATTCCCATATAGTAAGACCCAACAGGGCCTCTCAGGAAGTGTCCCACAATGCTGCAGACACTAGATGTCCATGTTGGCTCTCCTTTCCTACTGTAGAAAGAGTATGATCAGGAGGGGACTCTCAGTACAGTACCATGCTGGCCTATGGGAGCAGTGATGTGGTTAATGTGAATCCACTCTTCTCACCCTTCTTCTCTTCCTTCTAGGCCTCTGTGGTCCAGGTGTGTGCCTCAGCCTCATCCCTAGATTCTGGGATTTTCACAAAAGTGTCTTTATGTCAGTTTCCAGCAAGGGTCCTCCTGCCCAGTGTCATTCTAGCTAATAGTATAAGACCAACTTCAATTCTGAGCAAAGAAAATCTTTGTTCTTAGATCAAAGAATGGAGAGGATCAAACTGTGTGCTCTAGAGTATGGCATCTCCAAAACAGGCCAGAGGCAGGGCTGCTTTCTAGGGATGTAGTCAGCAGGGAGAGAGTAGAGTCCTCAGGGATGACGGGCAGCTGTGCAGCTCATGCCCCAGATCTCGCAGTGTCACATGCAGCTCCCCTGCACGTGGTCTGCAGCCACCATGTTGAATTCCATGTGCTGTGTGGCTCTTCTGTGAATGACCCACTAAGGTGAAGTATCAGTTTAGCCTTTGGAGGTAGCTAGCATTTTGCAGTGGGAACTCTGGATTGAAGTACCTGGGACAAGATCTCTGCACATGGCACCCTATGAACAAGTGGAACTAGACAAAGCACAAAAGGGGGGCGGGGAAGGTTGCACTTTATTTTATACCCAGATTCTATTTGTATTTCTTGGGAATTGTCAGTGAGCTTTCTGGTTACATATAGAATTGTCTATATTGAGCCTCCAGCAATTTGTCAGTTCCAGTTATTGTCTTCCTACCCTGGCACTGGTTCCTGCAGAGGTTTCTGCTTATAAATCTCTGCTCTAATAAGCTGAGACTCCATATACTTGCCTATCTCTCTCTCTAGTCTTAGAGGGAGCAGGGTGTCTTGAGTCCTCCCCTCCCATCTCTTATGGATCCAGGAAAAGTTGTTGATTTTTTAGTCTTTTGGCTTTTTACATGTTTTTAGGATGCAGTGGCAAATTCCAAGCTCTTGACATGCAGAAGTGAAAGCCAGAAGTACCTCTTCAAAACATGTACATGTTAATATACACTGAAGTCTAATTAGCAGCTTCCCTACTCCCATTCTGGAGAAGGCAATGGCACCCTAGTCCAGTACTCTTGCCTGGAAAAACCCAGCGACAGAGCAGCCTGGAAGGCTGCAGTCCATGGGGTCGCTGAGCGTCAGACACAACTGAGCTACTTCACTTTCACTTTTCACTTTCTTGTATTGGAGATGGAAATGGCAACCCACTCCAGTGTTCTTGCTTGGAGAATCCCAGGGACTGAGGAGCCTGGTGGGCTGCTGTCTATGGGTTCGCATAGAGTCGGACAGCAGCAGCTACTCCCATTCTGCATAGACTTACTCTATTCTTTGTTTTCAAGATGTTTGCTCTTCACCTTTCTCAAACCTCCTATTTGCTAATCATATCTGTCACCTTTACAAAACTACAATATTGTTCGTATCTCCACTGTTAGCATAGCTCATTTCCACTGCTTTTCTCTCCTCTCAGTGTTATCCTGCTTGTTTTACATATCAACATCTTTTGAAAAGCTGACCTTTTGTAGATAGTGGAAATTAACCATAACATGACAGGATAAAGAAATGATTGAGAGCCAGACTTTGGGGTGAGTCAGAGAGAGATTGTAAAACTTCCACCACTGAGACAATCAGCAATTATGATCAAATTATTTAATTTATCCATTCTATAAGCTGATAAAATATAGCCCTTACCTCTGGAGTTTTCACTGAGACTGTATTTGTAAAATACTAAGCAGAATGACATCACTGACTCAATGGACATGAGTCTGAGTGAACTCCAGGAGTTGATGATGGACAGGGAGGCCTGACATGCTGCGATTCATGGGGTCGCAAAGAGTCGGACAGGACTGAGCGACTGAACTGAACTGAACTGAAGCAGCTAGTCTCTCTGAAGTGTGAATAATCAATTCCTTGCCTCAGCAGCACCCAGCACCTACTTGCATGTTTCTAACACTTTTCTCAGAGAAGGCAATGGCACCCCACTCCAGCCCTCTTGTCTGGAAAATCCCAAGGATAGAGGAGCCTGGTAGGCTGCAGTCCATGGGGTCGCTAGAGTCGGACATGACTGAGCGACTTCACTTTCACTTTTCACTTTCATGCATTGGAGAAGGAAATGGCAACCCAATCCAGTGTTCTTGCCTGGAGAATCCCAGGGACAGGGGAGCCTGGTGGGCTGCCGTCTATGGGGTGGCATAGAGTCGGACACGACTGAAGAGACTTAGCAGCAGCAGCAGCAGCAGCAGCAGCAACACTTTTCTAAGCACTTCCTTGTGCTCTTTCTCTAAGTGTTGAGGAGTCCCTGCTCAATAATTGTATGGGGAAGTTCTTGAGAAATGGGGAATGAGGCCTATTATAGAAAAGCTTCCGTTTCCAATTTCTTCAGTAAAGCTCTTTTTTAAGAGCTGTTTCTAAGTTCAAGGCAGAACGGGCACCATTCACTCCCAGTAATCATCTTTTCATTAGATTTACATTTTCTTTATTTTGCTACAATTCATTCTCTTTGAATATTCACTTTTCCTCCCTGTGGAACATTCTAAACACACAACCTGAATACTATTTTTGGGTCTCTATTAGTGTGTGTGTGTGTGTGTGTGTGTGTGTGTTCCACTGATATATCAGTGATGTACTTCTCTTTATAGTGGAAGTATTTGGGGAAAGTTACATTCAGTAAGTCTTTCCAAAGTCTGAGAATTCTAGGAAACTGAATTATAAACTAAACATTTACCATTCAACCAGTTGATAATAAAAATTCAATTCCAAAAGTCTTTTCCTCTTGTAATTCAGTAGATTAACTACTTTTATTTTTTTTGCCCCCTTGAGAGCCTGAATGTAGAATATACTTTTGCATTAAAGTATATTTTGTCAATATTCACTATACAGAAAACTAATCATATGATAACACACAATTCCAGAACACACTAGTAGCTGCTAGAATATAGCAGTTCTATAATTTGCAAATTTTTATCAGTGGGTTAGAATATAACAGTCTATAATTTGCAAATTTTTATCAGTGGGCTAGAATATAACAGTTCTATAATTTGCAAATTTTTATCAGTGGACTTATATTGCACTAATCAGTGATGTGACAAACTATTATTCTTTTATTTTGCATTTCTTAAATACATTTATATGTCTGAAAAAGGCCAATACCTCAGGAGTCAAGTAATGAAAGCGGTGGCATATGGACATAAAATTCATGATTAAGTGAAAAATTCATGGCAAAGAACATAATTATTTTTTTTGAAATCCATATTTACCACAAAATATTTAATAACATTAGCATCATTTTAATATATTAATATGGTATCATACTCAGTGATATTGTAATGCAATAATTCCATCATAAGGATTAATCATTCAAATATGATGGAGATTGATATTATCAGTAGAGGATAGTCAATAAAATTAGTAATTAATTTGAGAGGTGATAGTGATACACTGTAATACAAAATATCAGGCATGTAATGTGTGTTTTTCCTGTGTAGTACATATTATATTAGGGCTTCCCTGGTCGCTCAGTGGTAAAGAAACTGCCTGCAATACAGGAGACATGGGTTCAATCCCTGGGTCAAGAAGATCACCTGAAGAAAGAAATGGCAACCACTCCAGTATTCTTTCCTGGGAAATCCCATGGACAGAGGAGCTGAGTGGACTACAGTCCATGAGGTTGCAAGAGTCAGACATGACTTGGCAATGATACCACCACCACCACACGTTACATCTGTAATAAATGTGTAATGGAAAACAGCACATTGCATGTCTACTTTTTGTTTTGTGGTTAGCTGTTTTGTACTTCTCAACCTTATATTTAATTTAAAACAACAGCACAAAGCAAATCATGTCATCTTCAGTAGCAAATAAAATTCTAATGACCAAAAGTTTCCTCAAATGTTGAAAAGAATTTTTTTAAATCTTTGCCTTTAATTTTATCAATTTAATGTTCTTTCATTTTTGTTTTGAGGAACAAAGTAAGTATAAGTAATTTTTGAAAAGAAAAGCTTTTAAATTAATCATATTTAAAAGCCCATGGTGCCCAAATGCTTTAATTTATGATGAATAACTGTTATTATCCTAAGCTTGCAAATACACTAAATATATTGTGTAAGCAGGTTTTCCGTACTGAGCATCAAGTTGTCCACTAATTTGTCTTTGAAATACATCTCGGCAAGATGTGCTCTGGAAATTATCTAAATTAATCAAGCTTCTTTATTGTGCAGATGAAAATGTCTTTATAGTATATTCAAAGTATATTACATTAAAGACATTGAATAATCTTAGATTTCAGCACCTGTGATGACTTATCTTGCAATTTATTAATATAATATAAAGGTAATGATTAAACTTCTTAATGCCTCAGCTTTTCATACCCAAGTCTCTAGAAGTATCATCCATCCAGTTGCTCAAACCAAAATGATTCAGTATTCCTTGGTGAAATTCCTAATATGATAAAGCACTTCATTCATGGAGTTTTCAGTGAATGTTCTTTAGTTATTCTCTTTTCCTCAAACTCTAACAATCTGTGATCAAGTACTGTTGACTCATTCAGAAAAAATCTACTGTACCTGTCCAACTTCACTGCTATAATCTCAGTAGCTTTCACTGGAATGACTAAAATATCCTCCTAACTTGTCTCCCAGCTTCCATTATTAATGTCCAACAGAGCAGTTGAAATTATTTATATTTAAGCCATACTTTGATTACTTTTAATTTTATAGTTTAATATGCTCTGATTGAAGTAAGAATAAGTGTAAACTCTTATTTTTTGTTTTAATTTCATTTATTTTTCTTTCATGCTGCCCTGGATCTTACTAGCTACAGTGTAACATCTACTGGCCTTTTATCTATTCCTTGAACCTGACTAATTTAACCCTCTTAGTGATTTATCCCACTGATCTTCAAATGGGTGTTTTCTTTTATTTATATGTTCATTTATTCCTGGCTATAGAAGGCTATTACAACTTTTGAATGAATAAGCCTAGTATATAATGCAATATTGCATAACAAACCCTTTGGTGGCACAGGAAAGAAAAAAGAACATTAGGCATCATCAGTAACTATACAATCAATATCACATATTCTTATAAATTCTTATAAATTGCAATTCTGTTATGTTTTTCTCTCCTGCTAATATAAACTGATGTATGCAGAGAACATAATCCTATTGATAATAGTGGTATAGTAAATTAAGCTAATAATAAACATAAGTAAAAGTAACCCATATAATAAAACATATAATGACAGTTGACCACGTGAAAGACAGTGTCTTGGTCCCTAAGGACAAATTAGCTTTGGTTAATCTGTAACAAATGGCCAAAATGAGGACAAATTAACTTTCTTTTAATATGTGACAAATGGCCAAAATGATTAGTTTTTTTTCTTTTACCATCAGAATTTTAATTCTTTGTGATTTTAATGGCCTATAGCATGATTTTAATGGTCTAGAATTTGTCTTTCTTTCTTTCAAATTTATTTAAACAAAAAGATGAAAATGCCTGGTAAAACTAGTAAAAATGTTTAGATAAAATTTATTCTTAAAAAAAAATGTTTATTGTTCATCTATAGTTAAATCTACATGTCTATTTTAAAATTTTTGTTGTTTTCTTTTATTTTACTGTCCCTTTTCATGTATTATTATGAATCAAAATTATTTTATTAGCCAAAATGAAGAAAAATTTTTAAGAAAGAATAATTAATAATAACAGCAAAAGTGACATTATTAAAAACAATAAATGTTAGAGTTACTTATGAAATTAAAACCAAGAAGGCTTCAGTTCATCTTTATCAAAACCCAATAGTTCCAGATTTACCTAAACTCACCTCCCTCCCCACTAGAAATATTGTGTTCATTTGCATAATTTGGGGGATAGTATGATTTACCCTGAAAAAAGCAAATAAGTTTCTATTAGTAAAGTATGAAACATAAATTAATTGACTTAATAAGTTTCTCAGCAAATGTTTGTTAACAACGCCATGCGTTCCAGACGTTAGGCTATGTACACAGAGCAATTACCAAGAGATTGAAAACATGCAAGAATATACAGCATATTATTTTAAGCAACAGAATGTGATATTTCAAACATTCATTCCACTCATGTTATCTTGCCTTATTCATTTCACCACTCATAATGCCATAGATTTCTGGCTGAAAGCAGCTAGCATTTATCTTTTTTTTTTTTAAGTGAATCTAAGCTTATTGTTTCTTATGTGATCAGCCACTTAATTAAACTACATTGCAAAATCATCTCCACAGAGAGCCCCATCTGAAGTATTTTTAGAACCTTTAATAAAAAATATTGCCCTCAAAGGATTAGAAATTTAAATTGAGGAGAAAAGTGTCTATTCTATTCCAATTGAATTGTCTAAATAATCATCTGAAATCATTATTTTAATTTTAAGTCTAAGAATGATCTCTTTCATGCTATATTGTAGATTTTAAACATCAGTATTATTAATATCATTAGTACTCTGTCTAGTACAAACAGCAATGAATGACTTTATTGTTTCATTCCAGTGCTTTCTGGTTGAAAAAAGTGGGTGGATCTAGGCTGGTAATATTCACATGGCTATAAAGAGTTCTCTTTAGATCACCTGGATTTCTACATGAACATTTTGAATAAGTTAATCAACTTATAGCATTTTCAATTGATAACCCATAATTGTAATGTCTATAGCACACTCATTATGAATAAAGAGGCTTATATGCACATGGGTAAATTAAGAAATTTCAAATAGAAGTTTACCAATAATAATTTGAAAACACATTGGGTCTCTATGATAAAGATTATAAACTGTTTTATCTATAAAATATTGGTATAACTATATAAATAAATGCTCCTTTAATGTGGTATTATGTAAATGGTTATTTCCTTTTTTTTTTTTTTTTTTTTTTTACCTCAGAAGCTGAAAACTTAGATGTATGAAGGGTCTTATATGATGTGGCCTCTAAAATCTTGAAATAGATTTTTATTGAAATACTCTCTTCTCTTAATAATAAACCTTGTGAGAGTAGCTGTGTATTTTAAAACATATTTTCAGTGTATTCTTTGTGATGAGGATGTACAAAGTCATTAGAGACAGATGCTTCCATTGTAACAATGATAACAAGCTGAGGAAGCTAACATTAGCACATATTTTTCAACATATAAGAGAGTTAAAGAGGCAAAGAACCTTGAATTAACTACATTAAAGAAAGTGATGTATTTTCTTAGAAATTTTTCACAGGTGCTTTCATCTCTAGTTGAGACAGGGAAATTAAGGGACTGTTCCACTTAAGTTACAAAAAGAAACCTGCCAAGTTTTGAGTGAACTTTTGATGTCAGTGCTATGATAATGTTCTTTAAAAGAAAGAAATGAAGCTCCAGTCTATGTTCAATACAGGATACAGGATGCTTGGGGCTGGTGTACAGGATGACCCGGGGTGATGGGGTGGGGAGGGAGGTGGGAGGGGGCTTCGGAATGGGGAGATCATGTACACCTGTGGCTGATTCATGTCAATGTATGGCAGAACCAATACAGTACTGTAAAATAGAATAAAGTATTAAAAAAAAAAAAGATACAGGTCCTGAGCATCGTGGACATAAAGCATGCCACCAATGTTTTCCCACAGGGCTTATCTAGTTCATAGGAATAGTGTACAGATGGCATCACCGATTCAATTCACAAGAAATTGAGCAACCTCTGGGAGATGGTGAAGGACAGGGAAGACTCATGCTGCAGTTCATGGGGTCACAAAGAGTCGAACGTGATTGAGACTGAATAATAAAAGTGTACAGAGAGTTGGGGCCCATCAGGAGAACTGCAACTTGAGGGCCTTATCCTAGTGCAAGACAGAAGTCTTCCAAATGTTGAGTGCATCTACAAAAATATCATCTGCTAATAAACATTGTATTAGCAGTTCAGATTCTAACTAACCCCAATTAGATCAGAACTAACCCCAATAATCCCATTCTCACAGCTTCTATTCTACATTTTCTTTTTCTGGAATCGTAACTGGTACAATAGGAATGATAAAATTAGTAAAATATATAAAAGCTAAAGAAAAAAGAAATCGTAAAACTTTATTTCTTTTCCAATGTTGTTATTAGCTGTATAGAAACACAAGTAATTCCTGTATGTTGATTTTGTATCCTGCAAGTTCTCTGAATCTGTTAATTAGTTCTGGCAGTTTTTGTATGGGATCTTTAGGTTTTTCTATGGGGTTTCCCCATGGCTCAGTGCTAAGGAATCCAGCTGCAATGCAAGAGATGCAGGAGACATGGGTTTAATCCCTGGGTCAGGAAGATCCTCTTGAGGAGGGTATGGCAACCCACTCTAGTATTCTTGCCTGGAGAATCCCATAAACAGAGGAGCCTGGCAGGTTACAGTCCGTGGGATCAGAAGAGTCAGATACAACTGAGGTGACTGAGCACTTAGGATTTTCTATAGGCATAACTTAGAGATACCACAGATTTGGTTCCAGACCACTACAATAAAGTGAATATGACAATAAAGCAAATCACACATTTTTGTTGTTGTTGTTTTTCTCAGTGTATATAAAAAGTATATTTACACTACACTGTAGTCTACTAAGGACTTCCCTGGTGGTTCAGACGGTAAAGCGTCTATCTACAATGTGGGAGACCTGGGTTCGATCCCTGGGTCAGGAAGATTCCCTGGAGAAGGAAATGGCAATCCACTCTAGTACTATTGCCTGGAAAATCCCGTGGACAGACGAGCTTGGTAGGCTACAGTCGATGGGGTCACAAAGAGTCGGACATGACTGAGTGACTTCACTTTGCTAATAGTCTACTAGGAGTACAAAATCATTACGTCTAAAAAAATGCATATAACATAATTTAAAAAGCACATTCTTACTGAAAAACCATACCATCATCAAGGCTTTCAGTGAGTCATAATCTTTTTGCCAATAGGGGGTTTGAAATATTGTGAGAATTAGCAAAATGTGAAGGATGTCCCAGGGGGCTCAGATGGTAAAGAATCTTCCTGCAATGCAGAAGAGCTTGGTTCAGTCCCTAGGTCAGGAAGATCCCCTGGAGAATACCATGGCAATCCACAAAAGTATTCTTGCCTGGAGAGTCCCATGGACAAATGAGACTGGCAGACTATAGTCCATAGGATCATACAGAGTCCGACATGACTGAAGCGACTTAGCATGCAGCAAAATGTGGCAGAGACAAAAAGTGAACAAAACCTGTTGGAAAAATATGCCAGTAGACTTGCTCAGTGCATGGTTGCCACAGACTTTCAAGTTGTAAAAAGATAATATCTGCAAATAGCGGTAAGGCATAGTAAAAAATGAGGTACATTTTATATATTTTTGAAAGATCTTGTCATTCACAAGCAATTTTTCTCCTGTATTTTCAATTTGGATGCCTTTTAATTTTGTGCCTCGTCTGTCTGCTCTGGGTAGGGCTTTCAGTAATATGTTAAATAAGAGTGGTGCGAGTGGGCACTCGTCGTTTTCCTGAAATTAGAGGAGAAATTTCCAACATTTCACCATTGAGTATGATGTTAGTTGTGGGTTTATCATATATGGTCTTTACTATGTTAAGGTATGTTCTTTCTGCACCCAATTTGTCAGTCGTGTCCGACTCTTTGCGACACCATGGACTCTAACCTGGCTCCTCTGTCCATGGTATTTTCCAGGCAATAGTACTAGAGTGGATTGCCATTTCCTTCTCCAGGGGATCTTCCCGAGCCAGGGATCGAACCCAGGTCTCCCACATTGTAGAAAGATGCTTCACTGTGTGAGCCACCAGGGAAGCTGAGCATTTTGTCCAGAGTGTTTATCATAAAATAAAGCTGTATTTTGTCAAATGCTTTTTTATGTATCTATTGAGATGATCACATGATTTTTATCTCTTTTTTTAGGAAGTTATCTTTTATTCTGTTAATTCTATCTATTAATGTGACCTATCACGATTATGTATTAAAGCATCCTTGCATTCCCAGGAAATCCCCTTTTGATCACAGTATAAAATTCTTTCAATATTTATTGAATTTGCTTTGCCTTTTTGTTTTCAGAATATTTATTTATCTTTATAAGCACTATTTAGCTGAAGTTTTCTTTTCATCCTGCTGCACTTATTTGCTCAGTTGTGTCAAACTCTGCAATCCCATGAACTGTAGCCCACCAGGCTCCTCTGTTCAAGGGGATTCTCCAGTCATAAATACTGGAGTGGGTTGCCATGCCCTCCTCCAAGGAATCCTCCCAATCCAGGGATGGAAAACAGGTCTCCCGCATTGCAGGCAGATTCTTTACCATCTGAGCCACCATGGAAACCTTTCAGGTACCAGTATCCTTAATTGACTTTGGTGTCAGGATAATACTGACCTCATAAAATAGACTTGGGATTATTCCCTGTTCAATTTTTTGGAAGAGTTTGTGAAAGGTTGGCATTAATTCTTCTTTAAATATTTGTTAGAATTCACCAGTGAAACCATCTGGTCTGGGCTTTTCTTTGTTGCAGGGTTTTTGATTACTGATTCACTCTCCTTATTCATTATTGGTTTGTTTATATTTTCTATTTTTTCATGATCCAATATTGGAAATTGTGTTATTGTAATAATCTATCCATTATTCTTTATTATCTGTTGACATATAAATGCTCAGAGTAGTTTCTTATGATCCTATGCTTTTCTATAGTATCAGGTGTATGTTTCCTCTGTCATGTCGGATTTGTTTAAATTTTATTTTGTATTGGCATATAGCTGATTAATAAAGTTGTGATAGTTTCAGGTGCACTCTGAAGGGACTCGGCCATGCATTTGCAAGTATCCATTTTCCTCCAAACTCCCCTCTCATCCAGGCTTCCATGTAACACTGAACTGTCTTTGTTGGAGAGGATGTGGAGCAAAGGGAATACTCTTACACTGCTGGTGGGAATGCGAACTAGTACAGCCACTATGGAAAACAGAGTGGAGATTCCTTTAAAAATTGCAAATAGAACTGCCTTATGACTCAGCAATCCCACTGCTGGGCATACACACCGAGGAAACCAGAATTGAAAGAGACATATGTATCCCAATGTTCATCGCAGCACTGTTTATAATAGCCAGGACATGGAAGCAAACTAGATGTCCATCAGCAGATGGATGGATAAGAAAGCAGTGGTACATATACACAATGGACTATTACTCAGCCATTAAAAAGAATACATTTGAATCAGTTCTAATGAAATGGATGAAACTGGAGCCAATTATACAGAGTGAAGTAAGCCAGAAAGAAAAACACCAATACAGTATACTGACACATATATATGGAATTTAGAAAGATAGTAATGATGACCCTGTATACGAGACAGCAAAAGAGACACAGATGTATAGAACTGACTTTTGGCCTCTGAGGGAGAGGGAGAGGGTGGGATGATTAGGGAGAATGGCNTCCTCTTGAGGAGGGTATGGCAACCCACTCTAGTATTCTTGCCTGGAGAATCCCATAAACAGAGGAGCCTGGCAGGTTACAGTCCGTGGGATCAGAAGAGTCAGATACAACTGAGGTGACTGAGCACTTAGGATTTTCTATAGACATAACTTGGAGATACCACAGATTTGGTTCCAGACCACTACAATAAAGTGAATATGACAATAAAGCAAATCACACATTTTTTTTGTTGTTGTTTTTCTCAGTGTATATAAAAAGTATATTTACACTACACTGTAGTCTACTAAGGACTTCCCTGGTGGTTCAGACGGTAAAGCGTCTATCTACAATGTGGGAGACCTGGGTTCGATCCCTGGGTCAGGAAGATTCCCTGGAGAAGGAAATGGCAATCCACTCTAGTACTATTGCCTGGAAAATCCCGTGGACAGACGAGCTTGGTAGGCTACAGTCGATGGGGTCACAAAGAGTCGGACATGACTGAGTGACTTCACTTTGCTAATAGTCTACTAGGAGTACAAAATCATTACGTCTAAAAAAATGCATATAACATAATTTAAAAAGCACATTCTTACTGAAAAACCATACCATCATCAAGGCTTTCAGTGAGTCATAATCTTTTTGCCAATAGGGGGTTTGAAATATTGTGAGAATTAGCGAAATGTGAAGGATGTCCCAGGGGGCTCAGATGGTAAAGAATCTTCCTGCAATGCAGAAGAGCTTGGTTCAGTCCCTAGGTCAGGAAGATCCCCTGGAGAATACCATGGCAATCCACAAAAGTATTCTTGCCTGGAGAGTCCCATGGACAAATGAGACTGGCAGACTATAGTCCATAGGATCATACAGAGTCCGACATGACTGAAGCGACTTAGCATGCAGCAAAATGTGGCAGAGACAAAAAGTGAACAAAACCTGTTGGAAAAATATGCCAGTAGACTTGCTCAGTGCATGGTTGCCACAGACTTTCAAGTTGTAAAAAGATAATATCTGCAAATAGCGGTAAGGCATAGTAAAAAATGAGGTACATTTTATATATTTTTGAAAGATCTTGTCATTCACAAGCAATTTTTCTCCTGTATTTTCAATTTGGATGCCTTTTAATTTTGTGCCTCATCTGTCTGCTCTGGGTAGGGCTTTCAGTAATATGTTAAATAAGAGTGGTGCGAGTGGGCACTCGTCGTTTTCCTGAAATTAGAGGAGAAATTTCCAACATTTCACCATTGAGTATGATGTTAGTTGTGGGTTTATCATATATGGTCTTTACTATGTTAAGGTATGTTCTTTCTGCACCCAATTTGTCAGTCGTGTCCGACTCTTTGCGACACCATGGACTCTAACCTGGCTCCTCTGTCCATGGTATTTTCCAGGCAATAGTACTAGAGTGGATTGCCATTTCCTTCTCCAGGGGATCTTCCCGAGCCAGGGATCGAACCCAGGTCTCCCACATTGTAGAAAGATGCTTCACTGTGTGAGCCACCAGGGAAGCTGAGCATTTTGTCCAGAGTGTTTATCATAAAATAAAGCTGTATTTTGTCAAATGCTTTTTTATGTATCTATTGAGATGATCACATGATTTTTATCTCTTTTTTTAGGAAGTTATCTTTTATTCTGTTAATTCTATCTATTAATGTGACCTATCACGATTATGTATTAAAGCATCCTTGCATTCCCAGGAAATCCCCTTTTGATCACAGTATAAAATTCTTTCAATATTTATTGAATTTGCTTTGCCTTTTTGTTTTCAGAATATTTATTTATCTTTATAAGCACTATTTAGCTGAAGTTTTCTTTTCATCCTGCTGCACTTATTTGCTCAGTTGTGTCAAACTCTGCAATCCCATGAACTGTAGCCCACCAGGCTCCTCTGTTCAAGGGGATTCTCCAGTCATAAATACTGGAGTGGGTTGCCATGCCCTCTTCCAAGGAATCCTCCCAATCCAGGGATGGAAAACAGGTCTCCCGCATTGCAGGCAGATTCTTTACCATCTGAGCCACCATGGAAACCTTTCAGGTACCAGTATCCTTAATTGACTTTGGTGTCAGGATAATACTGACCTCATAAAATAGACTTGGGATTATTCCCTGTTCAATTTTTTGGAAGAGTTTGTGAAAGGTTGGCATTAATTCTTCTTTAAATATTTGTTAGAATTCACCAGTGAAACCATCTGGTCTGGGCTTTTCTTTGTTGCAGGGTTTTTGATTACTGATTCACTCTCCTTATTCATTATTGGTTTGTTTATATTTTCTATTTTTTCATGATCCAATATTGGAAATTGTGTTATTGTAATAATCTATTCATTATTCTTTATTATCTGTTGACATATAAATGCTCAGAGTAGTTTCTTATGATCCTATGCTTTTCTATAGTATCAGGTGTATGTTTCCTCTGTCATGTCGGATTTGTTTAAATTTTATTTTGTATTGGCATATAGCTGATTAATAAAGTTGTGATAGTTTCAGGTGCACTCTGAAGGGACTCGGCCATGCATTTGCAAGTATCCATTTTCCTCCAAACTCCCCTCTCATCCAGGCTTCCATGTAACACTGAACTGTCTTTGTTGGAGAGGATGTGGAGCAAAGGGAATACTCTTACACTGCTGGTGGGAATGCGAACTAGTACAGCCACTATGGAAAACAGAGTGGAGATTCCTTTAAAAATTGCAAATAGAACTGCCTTATGACTCAGCAATCCCACTGCTGGGCATACACACCGAGGAAACCAGAATTGAAAGAGACATATGTATCCCAATGTTCATCGCAGCACTGTTTATAATAGCCAGGACATGGAAGCAAACTAGATGTCCATCAGCAGATGGATGGATAAGAAAGCAGTGGTACATATACACAATGGAGTATTACTCAGCCATTAAAAAGAATACATTTGAATCAGTTCTAATGAAATGGATGAAACTGGAGCCAATTATACAGAGTGAAGTAAGCCAGAAAGAAAAACACCAATACAGTATACTGACACATATATATGGAATTTAGAAAGATAGTAATGATGACCCTGTATACGAGACAGCAAAAGAGACACAGATGTATAGAACTGACTTTTGGCCTCTGAGGGAGAGGGAGAGGGTGGGATGATTAGGGAGAATGGCGTTGAAACATGTATACTATCATGTAAGAAACGAAGCACCAGTCTATGTCCAATACAGGATACAGGATGTTTGGGGCTTGCGGGGGGCACTCCGCAGAAAGAGAGAAGCAGTGGAACTCCCCTTAGCAAAGCTGAGGGATCTATAGGAGAGGTGAGCCTGCTGTCTTCCAACCCAGCCCCTCGGCAAGCGAGAGACAATCAGATGTGACGGGGGTTCTGTCTGAGCAGTTCCGCTTTATTGCCACAAGCTCTTGGCTTATAAAGGCAAGCAAGGGGGGTTTTTTTGAGGGACTTTCCATAGTTGCACCGATCACGTTAAAGGTCAAATCGTCATGTGCCTTTATTATAACAGGAGTCTATGGTGATCACGCATGGAAATCAAGAGAGCCAATCAAAAACTTTGATAAACATAGACCCTGCCCCTATCACTTCTGCCAGGCACCATCTTAGTTTCCGACTGCAAAGCTAGCCCCCTTTTTTTCAAGGTTTCCTATTTAGGGCCCCACAGGGGCTGGTGCACGAGGATGATCCAGAGAGATGATATGGGGTGGGAGGTGGGAGGGGGATTCAGGATTGGGAGCTCGTATACACCCATGGTGGATTCATGTCAATGTATGGCAAAACCAATACAGTATTGTAAAGTAGAATAAAGTAAAAATAAAAGTAAAAATAAAATTTTAAAAAAAAGGAAAAAAATGTAACATGTTCACTGGAAATAGTCAAAATAAAAATGGATTTTTCAGGTAAATTAAAGAGAGGGTTCAAACATCAGATGATGGTAGAATTTGAGGAAATAAAAAGTCCATTTTAGTGCCAAGAATATATGCCCCATGATTTCTTACAAATGTTTGTAATAGAGAAATTCTAGTAAATTTTGGCTGTGATTTTTCTGTAACTCACCAGAAGCACTAGGGTATTCTGTCTCAAGAACTAACTTCAGAATTTACTTCTTTTGGCAAATGAGTTTTAAATATATTAACATATCTTGTAATAAGACTGCATTGTAGGAGGTTTCAAAAGATGGCGGTGGAATAGGAAGGGGAGAACACTTTCTCCCTCACTACTTCATCAAAAGAACATTTCAACGCTGAATAAATTCCACAAAACAACTTCTGAATGCTGGCAGAGGACATCAGGCATCCAGCAAAGCAGATTAATTGGCTTCAAAAAAAGGTAGGAATAAATATAAGGGATGAGAAAAGAGACAAAGGAGGTAGGGAGGGAGCCTCTTCCCGGGAAGGGAATCCTGTCCTGGGAAGAGACTCTTAAAAAGAGAGGTTTCCAAGCTCCAGGAAACATTCTCACAGCGGACTCTGTGTCGAGCCTGGGAAACACAGATGGCAACATAACAGGAAGGAAAAATAAATAATCAAAACCAACAGATTACGAACCCAACAGCAAATCCCCCAGCGGATAAGCAGCGCAAACGCCTGCCTCCAACACCAGCGAGTGGGGGTTGCGCAGGGAGGAGCGGGACCCACCAGCCTCAGTGCTCTCTAAGAACTGGGCCGCGGGAAACGCAGGCTCTGCAGGGCTTTTCGTGAGAATTGTGTAGTAATGAGGCNACGCCTGCCTCCAACACCAGCGAGTGGGGGTTGCGCAGGGAGGAGCGGGACCCACCAGCCTCAGTGCTCTCTAAGAACTGGGCCGCGGGAAACGCAGGCTCTGCAGGGCTTTTCGTGAGAATTGTGTAGTAATGAGGCTAGAATCGGGTATGAGAATCGGGCTGCTGGAAACACAGGCTTCCGTGCTTTTTGTGAGAATCGGGTTGTAACGTAGCCAGAATGGGGTCTGCACGTGGCCAGAACGAACTAACTTGGACTAGCAAACCAGACTGTGGGATAGCTACCATGCGGAATGCTCGAACATAAGACACCGTGACAGGCCGGTGCACAGAACAAAGGACGAATTGGAAATAGCTGGTCGCAGATCATCCCCTTCCACTGACGGGCAGACAGAGCCATAAGTGCTGGAGAGGGAGCAAGCGCAGCTCAAAAGAGACAATACCTACCAAATTGCAAGTAGGTTTCTTTGCTAACTAAGATTTCTGGGGGGCTCTGGACAATCATCATCCGTCTGAGAAAGAGCCCCAGTGGCACTCCCAGAAATCTGAGCAGCACGATAAGCCCAGAAATCGCAGTGATTGCGCTCGCCCAACTCCCTAGCTACTCGGACTTGGGAAGAGCACAGAGTGAGCGCAGGCCCAACCAAATCTGCACCTCGGAGGGCTTCCTGAGCACCGAACATGAGTGGCTTAGACTGAGAAGGTGCATGCAGCCTAGGACAGGCCCCGTCCTTCACCGCCATCCCTGTGTCAAGACAGAAATCAGACACAGAAGAGACTAGCAAGCAGAGGAAATCAAAGAGAGGGAACTGCCTTGGTAGCGACACCACACAGATCACAACACCAGAGAAAGGGCCAAATATACCTTTACTACTTTTATGAGCTTTTTTTCTTTTTTTCTGAGGCGGGGGAGGGGGGTTGAGATGGAAGCGTGATTTTTTTTCTTTCTTTTTTTCTTTAAAGACTTATTTTTTATGTTTGGAAAAAAATTTTTTTTTCTTATTTTCTGTCTCTTTTTTTTAAACTNATACAGTACTGTAAAATAGAATAAAGTATAAAAGAAAAAAAAAAAGAAAAATAAATAAATAAATAAATAAATAAAGCCTCCCCCCCCAAAAAAAGACTGCTTTGTTTCTCAGTCAATATTATTTTTTAGCAAATTTTAGTAAGCTTGACAGATCAATTCTCTGTTCTACTGAAGTAACTAACTAATCAGAAAGTGCTGTACCTAATTACACTTGACTAATTAGTTCACATAATACCTGTGAGGTAGGAAAGTAAACATTTTACTTCCAATTTTACAAATGAAGAACAGATATAAATGTATTAGACCATTTTCCTGAGACCATTCAGCAAACCATTGGAGAAACAATATTTAAATTGTTTCAATTCTTTTACTTATTTTCTATTTACTTGTTCTTGTCAGGTTTTTTTTTTAACACATAAAAGCTAAAATTCAAAATTATTTTGTAGTATAAAAAGCATTCTGTATTCACATGAACAATTAAAATATTCAAAAATTATTCAGGCAAAAATGAGAAAGCATTTTCATTTTTAAACATATGAATGAATGCTCATTTTCTTATATATTTTCTGAATCAACATGGATATGAAGGTAAGATGTCATTACAGATTTCACTACAAATTATATTTAAAGCACTGGATTTATAATTTAGTATAGCAGACTGGGTTCTGGTCACTCTTCTGGCAGTTTCAAAGGTTTTTGAATTAGGCAATTATTTAATCATGCAGTTTTAATTTTACCATTTCTAAAAAAAGTAGAAATGGGAACAATTGAAATGTTTATTTTGCTAATTATCATGAAGATTAAAGAATACAGTTTTTATACTTTTATGAAAGTACTACTGTAAAATGGATATCTTTTTATTTTTCAGTAATTTAGCAAGAATTTTTGAAAAAGAAAAAATTTACCTAAAAGTAATCAGTAGGAAAAACAACTTCTGTAGTCATTTTCCTTTGCACATTTATCTAAACTACCTTAATGTTTTAATGAATCCGTTTTCAAGTATATTTTTGTAAAGTTACAATACTTTTGTGCTAGAGCTTTCCAGGTGATGCTAGTGTTAAAGAACTCACCTGCAATGCAGGAGACAGAAGAGACTCAGATTCTACCCCCAGGTCGGGAAGATCCCCTGGAGAATGAAATGGCAACCCACTCCAGTATTCTTGCAAGGAGAATCAAATGTACAGAGGAGCCTGGTGTGCTATAGTCCTTAGGGTCATAGAGTCAAACATGACTGAAATGACTTAGCATGCACAGATGTTTTTAAATGATGAAAAGTATAATTTTATATATATGAAATGTTAATCTAGGCACTTATATTTTTTCAAACTATTTAAAATATTTGACAAAGCAGCTGAATTGTCATAGCTGGAGTTCAGTCATCTCTTTTATCATTTGATCATCTCTACATCACTATTTCATACAAAGATAAAGATGGGCACAATAAAGGACAGAAATGGTATGGACTTAACAGAAGCAGATTATATTAGGAAGAGGTGGCAAAAATACATAGACTAACTATACAAAATAGATCTTCATGACCCAGATAATCATGTTAGTGTGATCACTCACCTAGAGCCAGCCATCTTGGAATGTAAAGTCAACATGGCCTTAGGAAGCATCACTACGAACAAAGCCAGTGGAGGTGATAGAATTCCAGTTGAGCTGTTCCAACTCCTAAAAGATGATGCTCTGAAAGAGCTGCACTCAACATGCCAGCAAATTTGGAAAACTCAGCAGTGGCCAGAGGACTGGAAAATGTTAGTTTTCATTCCAACTGAGAGGGTGACAGGCAGGAAGGCCGGGGTCTCCAAAAGGAGGCAATAGGCTGCAATTGTCTGACATTTTTAACTGTCTTAAGTGTTAGGAGGAAACAAACTAGTGATATATTTTTTTTTTCTTTTCTATACAAATTTAAAAGGTTTCTCTTAAAATACTGTGTTGCCATAATGACACCTGATTTCACCTTAAGTTAACTATTCTCAAACCTTGGGTTAACCAATGCATTTTTCTTATGTAAATGTTTGGTCTTAAGCTATATGAATGTACTATGCATTTACCCCAGACTCTGTCTACAAGTGGGTTCACCTAATGTCTTAGAACCTACTTGACAAACTNTTTTTTTTTTCTTTTCTATACAAATTTAAAAGGTTTCTCTTAAAATACTGTGTTGCCATAATGACACCTGATTTCACCTTAAGTTAACTATTCTCAAACCTTGGGTTAACCAATGCATTTTTCTTATGTAAATGTTTGGTCTTAAGCTATATGAATGTACTATGCATTTACCCCAGACTCTGTCTACAAGTGGGTTCACCTAATGTCTTAGAACCTACTTGACAAACTAGTATGTTATACTCAGATATTGTTCCCCTAATCTATGTAAATGAAACTATTTGTATGGTAATCTGCCCTTCTACAAGATTTAAGTCAATCGTTTTATGGCCCGGGATGAATCACCTGGTGCCAAGATTATCCCAAAATGCATCTTATGAATGAGGGGTCTGGTGCCATTTTGAGTTTTAAGACATTCCTTTCTTTCACTAACAGACTACTAGTGACTATGTAACATCCAGCTGAAGACTAGCAGGGGGATACTCTTTCTGCCCCCTTCTGATGCCTATGTCAGAAGCTATATCTTCTTTTTACTTTAATAAAACATTATTACACAAGAGCTCTGAGCAATCAAGCCTCGTCTCTGGCCCCAAATTGATTTCTTCTCCTCCAGAGGCCAAGAACCCTGGCATCTTTTCATTCAACAACAACGTTTCACAATCCCAAAGAAAGGTAATGCCAAAGAATATTAAAACTACTGCCCGATTGCACTCATCTCACAAACTAGCAAAGTAATGCTCAAAATTCTTCAAGCCAGGCTTTAACAGTAAGTGAACCATGAACTTCCTAATGTTCAAGCTGGATTTAGAAAAGGCAGAGGAACCAGAGATCAAATTGACAACATCATTGGATCATTGAAAAGGCTAGAATTCCAGAAAAACATCTATTTCTTCTTTATTGACTATGCCAAAGCATTTGACTCTGTGGAAACTGTGGACAGTTCTTAAAGTGATGGAAATACCAGACCACATTCTCTGGCTGCAGAGAAATCTGTATCCAGGTCAAGAAGCAACAGTTAGAACCTGACATGGAACAACAGATTGGTTACAAATTGGGAAAGGAGTACGCCAAGTCTATATATTATCACTCTGTTTATTTAACGTATATGGAGAACATGAGGGGAAGTGAAGTCACTCAGTTGTGCCTGACTCTGCCACCCTGTGGACTGTAGCCCACCAGACAGGCAAGAACACTGGAGTGGGTTGCCATTTCCTTCTCCAGGGAATATTCACGACCCAAGGATCAAACCCAGGTCTCCTGCATTTCAGGCAGATGCTTTAACCTCTGAGCCACCAGGGAAGCCCTAATACATTATGCAAAATGCTGAGGTTGGATGGAGCACAAATAGAATTGAGATTGCCAGGAGAAATATCAATAACCTCAGATATGCAGATGACACCACCCTTATCACAGAAAGTGAAAAAGAACTAAAGAGTCTCTTGATGAAAGGGAAAGAGGAGAGTGAAAAAAGTTGGCTTAAAGCTCAACATTTAGAAAACTAAGATAATGCCATCTGGTCCCCCATTCATGCCAAATAGATGGAGAAAAATGAAAACAGTGAGAGACTTTATTTTGGGGGGGAAGGGGCTCCAAAATCACTGCAGAAAGTGATTGCAGCCATGAAATTAAAAGATGCTTGTTCCTTGGAAGCAAAGCTATGACCAACCTAGATAGCATGCTAAAAGGCAAAGACATTACTTTTCCAACGAAGATCCATCTAGTCAAAGCTATGGTTTTTCTTATAGTCGTGTATGGATGTGAGAGTTGAACTATAAAGAAAGCTGAGCACTGAAGAATTGATGCTTTTGAACTGTGGTGTTGGAGAAGACTCTTGAGAGTCCTTTGGACTGCAAGGAGATTCAAACCATCAATCCTAAAAGAAATCAGTACTGAATATCCATTGGAAGGACTGATGCTGAAGGTGAAACTCCAATACTTTGGCCACCTCATGCAAAGAACGGCCTCATTAGAAAAATTCCTGATGCAGAGAAAGATTGAAGGCAGAAGGAGAAGGGGGCAAAAGAGGATGAGACAGTTGGATGGCATAGAGTTTGAGTAGGCTCTGGGAGCTGGTGATGAATAGGGAAGCCTGGAGTGATGCAGTCCATGGGGGCACAAAGAGTCAGACGTGACTGAGTAACTGAACTGACATCACGATTAGTGTTACTATCATTCTCTCCATTGTACTTATGAGAACATTGAGTCTAGGAAATTTAATGCTTAGTTTTAATTCTCTGATTCAGTACTTAGCAGCTGAGTAATATGAGCCAGTTTTTATGTCTCAGGTCCTCCTTTGTATACCTGGAGTAATATTTTACATTATGTAAAGTGTTTGCTTTTAATTATTTAAAACTTTTAAAGAACTGATATTTTCATTTGAAGTAGCATGTCATCAATTAATACGAGCTATTGTTATGTTGTATAACATATAAAACAAAATCCTCTTAATGAGGCATATTTTTTGCAATTCAAATTTATTGTGATCCAGAAAAGATATTTATTTTATTTTATAATGTTGGGATGGTCATCCAGTGTCATTTTCTCACTCTTCCTCAATAGCAGAACCTCAGATTTGCATAGTGCAAAAATGTTCTGTACACCCACGGCAGATTCATGTCAATGTATGGCAAAACCAACACAATATTGTAAAGTAAAAAAAATAAAAATAAATAATATTCTGAGCCCAAGTGCTATCTTTTTCATAGTTACTTAGCTAGGGGACGGATATGATACACTATTGACCAATGTACTATAATCTGAGGATTTCTAGCAAGTTTTTTCCCCCAACATGGGTTCAGTACTTATTTGCCCTCTTTTTTCATTTTTTTTTTCTACCTGTATCTTCAATGTAGGATTTAGAACAGCAACAGCTATCTGGAGACCATTACACATAAACATAGGAATAGAAGTTTGCACACTATTGAAAAAAAAAGAAAATATTGTGGGTCCCATTTGTACCAGTGAGCTGCACAATATAACTGCTGGACTCTGTGTCTCCTGACTTCTTTTTGGTGATTCATATAAACTTCCACGTTCTATTATTTCTGGCTGAACACATTAGTAATTGCTTCACTGAGTATACTAGCTAATGACTTAAAAATCACGAAGCTAAAATATTAGTAAATTTTTCCTTTCCCTTAACAGATACCCATAGGTAAATCTGCAATCATATTTAAGTTAAAATAATGACTGATGATATGATTTGGGGGCAGTTCAAGTAATTAATAGATTAACTGTGGGTGCACGATTAGTAATTAAATTACTCAAGGGAAGTTATCCTCATCTGGAGAATTCTCATTTGGAAATCAGCACTGTCATCTGCTACAAATGGAAGCATATGATCACTTATTTAATAAGGATTTTAGAATTCTGTGAGCATCACGTGACATACAAATTGCAAGTGCACAATCAGATGGCCTCTTTGCCAGTTTCATGACAATGTTATCCTTATAGCCAAACTCATTCACATCTGAAGCTTTAAAATTAATTCTAAGAATATAATAGCCATTTTGAATCAGTGTTATTCAGAAAAAATAATTTTATAAAGAAACAATTATAAAAATTATAGTCTTCCAAGGAAGCTGTCCCCAAATCAGAGTATTATATACTCTATGAATTACTTTCTATAAGGTTGTACATACAAAGAAGTTCATCTTCCTAAATTGAAAATCAAACAACTTTTTAATATATGTTTTGGAGTGAAATTACTGCTATCATATTTTCACCATGTGAAAATGTGTGTATGAAGGTTAAAACATTCTTTAACCCACTGATTTTTTTTTTCTGTGCTTTCTACCAACATTTCATTCAAAAGGAGATTTTGTGTGTGTGTGTGTTACTTTTAAAATTTAGGGACCAATGTAGCAATAACTGTATGTACAATCATATTTAAACTATTTTAACCATTTAAAACATATTCATATTTATATTTGTTTAAGACCTTATTTTGTTAAAATAATACAGATAGAGTTGTAAATGCTATATATACCACTATCTAAACATATTTTTATACCTTTATTCGTTTTTTTAATCCTAAATTCATAAGTGAAGAATCTGAAGCAAAACATTTTTACTTACAGTGAATAATTGTACTGCTTTCTTTTGTCCCAATTATTATACTTCAAGTGATACAATGAGAACCAGATGCCAACTGAAATGTAAGAGGGTCTACAGTAGGCAGTTCAGTTCAGTTCAGTCGCTCAGTCGTGTCCGACTCTTTGCAACCCCATGAATCACAGCACTCCAGGTCTGTGTCCATCACAAACTCCCGGAGTTCACTAAGACTCATGTCCATCGAGTCAGTGATGCCATTCAGCCATCTCATCCTCGGTCGTCCCATTCTTCTCCTGCCCCCAATCCTTCCCAGCATCAAAGTCTTTTCCAATGAATCAACTCTTCACATGAGGTGGCCAAAGTACTAGAGTTTCAGCTTTAGCATCATTCCTTCCAAAGAAATCCCAGGGATGATCTCCTTCAGAATGGACTGGTTGGATCTCCTTGAAGTCCAAGGGACTCTCAAGCCTTCCCCAACACTACAGTTCAAAAGCATCAATTCTTCGGCACTCAGCCTTCTTTACAGTCCAACTCTCACATCCATACATGACTACTGGAAAAACCATAGCCTTGACTAGATGGACATTAGTCGGCAAAGTAATGTCTCTGCTTTTGAATATGCTATCCAGGTTGGTCATAACTTTTCTTCCAAAGAGTAAGCATCTTTTAATTTCATGGCTGCAATCAATATCTGCAGTGATTTTGGAGCCCCAAAAAATAAAGTCTAACACTGTTTCCACTGTTTTTCCATCTATTTCCCATGGAGTGATGGGACCGGATGCTATGATCTTCGTTTTTTGATTGTTGAGCTTTAAGCCAACTTTTTCACTCTCCTTTTTTACTTTCATTAAGAGGCTATTTTGTTCTTCTTCACTTTCTGCCATAAGTGTGGTATCATCTGCATATCTGAGGTTATTGATATTTCTCCTGGCAATCTTGATTCCAGCTTGTGTTTCTTCCAGTCCAGCGTTTCTCATGATGTACTCTGCATAGAAGTTAAAAAAGCAGGGTGACAATATACAGCCTTGACGTACTCCTTTTCCTATTTGGAACCAGTCTGTTGTTCCATGTCCAGTTCTAACTGTTGCTTCCTGACCTGCATACAGATTTCTCAAGAGGAAGTTTAGGTGCTCTGGTATTCCCGTCTCTTTCAGAATTTTCCACAGTTTATTGTGATCCACACAGTCCAAGGCTTAGGCATAGTCAATAAAGCAGAAATAGATGTTTTCTTTCTGGAACTCTCTTGCTTTTTCCATATTCCAGTGGATATTGGAAATTTGATCTCTGGTTCCTCTGTCTTTTCTAAAACCAGCTTAAACATCAGGAAGTTCACGGTTCACGTATTGCTGCAGCCTAGCTTGGAGAATTTTGAGCATTACTTTACTAGCGTGTGAGATGAGTGCAATTGTGCAGTAGTTTGAGAATTGTTTGGCATTGCCTCTCTTTGGGATTGGAATGAAAACTGACCTTTTCCAGTCCTGTGGCCACTGCTGAGTTTTCCAAATTTGCTAGCATATTGAGTGCAGCACTTTCACAGAATCATCTTTCCAGATTTGAAATAGCTCAACTGGAATTCCATCACCTCCACTAGGTTTGTTCATAGTGATGCTTTCTAAGGCCCACGTGACTTCATATTCCAAGATTTCTGGTTCAAGATGAGTGATCACACCATCATTATCCGGGTCGTGAAGATCCTTTTTGTACAGTTCTTCTGTGTATTCTTGCCATCTCTTCTTAATATCTTCTACTTCTATTAGGTCCGTACATTTTTGGGCCTTTATCGAGCCCATCTTGGCATGAAATGTTCCATTGATATCTCTAATTTTATTGAAGAGATCTCTAGTCTTTCCCATTCTATTCTTTTTCTTTATTTCTTTGCATTGATTGCTGAAGAAGGCTTTCTTATCTCTTCTTGCTATTCTTTGGAACTCTGGATTCAGATGTTTATATCTTTCCTTTTCTCCTTGGCTTTTCACTTCTCTTCTTTTCACAGCTATTTGTAAGGCTTCCCCAGACAGCCATTTTGTTTTTTTGCATTTCTTTTCCATAGGGTTGGTCTTGATCCCTGTCTCCTGTACAATGTCACGAACCTCATTCATAATTCATCAGGCACTCTATCTATCAGATCTAGGCTCTTAAATCTATTTCTCACTTCCACTGTATAATCATAAGGGATTTGATTTAGATCATACCTGAATGGTCTAGCAGTTTTCCCTGCTTTCTTCAATTTAAGTCAGAATTTGATAATAAAGTGTTCATGATCTGAGCCATAGTCAGCTCCCGGTCTTGTTTTTGCTGACTGTATAGAGCTTCTTTATGTTTTGCTGCATAGAATATAATCAATCTGATTTCGGTGTTGACCATCTGGCGATGTCCATGTGTAGAGTCTTCTCTTGAGTTGTTGAAAGAGGGTATTTGCTATGACCAGTGCATTCTCTTGGCAAAACTCTATTAGTCTTTGCCCTGCTTCATTCCGTATTCCAAGTCCAAATTTGCCTGTTACTCCAGGTGTTTCTTGACTTCCTACTTCTGCATTCCTCTCCCCTATAATGAAAAGAACATCTGTTTTGGGTGTTTGTTCTAAAAGGTCTTGTTGTTCTTCATAGAACCATTCTCCTTTACCTTCTTCAGCGTTACTGGTTGGGGCATAGACTTGGATAACTGTGATACTGAATAGTTTGCCTTGGAAACGAACAGAGATCATTCTGTCATTTTTGAGATTGCATCCAAGTACTGCATTTCAGATTTTTCTGTTGACCGTGATGGCTACTCCATTTCTTCTGAGGGATTCCTGCTGGCAGTAGTAGATATAATGGTCATCTGAGTTAAATTCACTCATTCCAGTCCATTTTAGTTTGCTGATTCCTAGAATGTTGACATTCACTTTTGCCATCTCCTGCTTGACCAGTTCCAATTTGATTAATGGACCTGACATTCCATGTTCCTATACAATATTGCTCTTGCTTCTGTCACCATCCCATCCACAGTTGCCTATTGTTTTTGCTTTGGCTCCATCCTTTCATTCTTTCTGGAGTTATTTCTGCACTGACCTCCAGTAGCATATTGGGAACCTACTGACCTGGGGAGTACCTCTTTCAGTATCCTATCATTTTGCCTTTTCATACTGTTCATGGGGTTCTCAAGGCAAGAATACTGAAATGGTTTGCCATTCCCTTCTCCAGTGGACCACATTCTGTCAGACCTCTCCACCATGACCTGCCCATCTTAGGTTGCCCCATGGGCATGGCTTAGTTTCATTGAGTTAGACACTGAGTTAAGCTGTGGTCCTAGTGTGATTAGATTGACTAGATTTCTGTGAGTATGGTTTCAGTGTGTCTGCCTTCTGATGCCCTCTTGCAACACCTGCCATTTTACTTGGGTTTCTCTTACCTTGGGAGTGGGTTCTTTATGCTACTCCAGCAAAGCACAGCCACTGCTCCTTACCTTGAATGAGGGGTATCTCCTCCCACCACCCTTCCTGACCTTCAGTGTGGGATGGCTCCTCTAGGCCCTCCTGCGCCTGGGCAGCCACTACTCCTTGGACGTGGAGTTGCTCCTCCTGGTCGCCGCTCTGGCCTCAGGCATAGGGTTACTCCTTCTGGCTGCAGTAGGCAAGAAAATGCAAAAAAAAAAAAAACNGTAGTTTGAGAATTGTTTGGCATTGCCTCTCTTTGGGATTGGAATGAAAACTGACCTTTTCCAGTCCTGTGGCCACTGCTGAGTTTTCCAAATTTGCTAGCATATTGAGTGCAGCACTTTCACAGAATCATCTTTCCAGATTTGAAATAGCTCAACTGGAATTCCATCACCTCCACTAGGTTTGTTCATAGTGATGCTTTCTAAGGCCCACGTGACTTCATATTCCAAGATTTCTGGTTCAAGATGAGTGATCACACCATCATTATCCGGGTCGTGAAGATCCTTTTTGTACAGTTCTTCTGTGTATTCTTGCCATCTCTTCTTAATATCTTCTACTTCTATTAGGTCCATACCTTTTTGGGCCTTTATCGAGCCCATCTTGGCATGAAATGTTCCATCGATATCTCTAATTTTATTGAAGAGATCTCTAGTCTTTCCCATTCTATTCTTTTTCTTTATTTCTTTGCATTGATTGCTGAAGAAGGCTTTCTTATCTCTTCTTGCTATTCTTTGGAACTCTGGATTCAGATGTTTATATCTTTCCTTTTCTCCTTGGCTTTTCACTTCTCTTCTTTTCACAGCTATTTGTAAGGCTTCCCCAGACAGCCATTTTGTTTTTTTGCATTTCTTTTCCATAGGGTTGGTCTTGATCCCTGTCTCCTGTACAATGTCACGAACCTCATTCATAATTCATCAGGCACTCTATCTATCAGATCTAGGCCCTTAAATCTATTTCTCACTTCCACTGTATAATCATAAGGGATTTGATTTAGATCATACCTGAATGGTCTAGCAGTTTTCCCTGCTTTCTTCAATTTAAGTCAGAATTTGATAATAAAGTGTTCATGATCTGAGCCATAGTCAGCTCCCGGTCTTGTTTTTGCTGACTGTATAGAGCTTCTTTATGTTTTGCTGCATAGAATATAATCAATCTGATTTCGGTGTTGACCATCTGGCGATGTCCATGTGTAGAGTCTTCTCTTGAGTTGTTGAAAGAGGGTATTTGCTATGACCAGTGCATTCTCTTGGCAAAACTCTATTAGTCTTTGCCCTGCTTCATTCCGTATTCCAAGTCCAAATTTGCCTGTTACTCCAGGTGTTTCTTGACTTCCTACTTCTGCATTCCTCTCCCCTATAATGAAAAGAACATCTGTTTTGGGTGTTTGTTCTAAAAGGTCTTGTTGTTCTTCATAGAACCATTCTCCTTTACCTTCTTCAGCGTTACTGGTTGGGGCATAGACTTGGATAACTGTGATACTGAATAGTTTGCCTTGGAAACGAACAGAGATCATTCTGTCATTTTTGAGATTGCATCCAAGTACTGCATTTCAGATTTTTCTGTTGACCGTGATGGCTACTCCATTTCTTCTGAGGGATTCCTGCTGGCAGTAGTAGATATAATGGTCATCTGAGTTAAATTCACTCATTCCAGTCCATTTTAGTTTGCTGATTCCTAGAATGTTGACATTCACTTTTGCCATCTCCTGCTTGACCAGTTCCAATTTGATTAATGGACCTGACATTCCATGTTCCTATACAATATTGCTCTTGCTTCTGTCACCATCCCATCCACAGTTGCCTATTGTTTTTGCTTTGGCTCCATCCTTTCATTCTTTCTGGAGTTATTTCTGCACTGACCTCCAGTAGCATATTGGGAACCTACTGACCTGGGGAGTACCTCTTTCAGTATCCTATCATTTTGCCTTTTCATACTGTTCATGGGGTTCTCAAGGCAAGAATACTGAAATGGTTTGCCATTCCCTTCTCCAGTGGACCACATTCTGTCAGACCTCTCCACCATGACCTGCCCATCTTAGGTTGCCCCATGGGCATGGCTTAGTTTCATTGAGTTAGACACTGAGTTAAGCTGTGGTCCTAGTGTGATTAGATTGACTAGATTTCTGTGAGTATGGTTTCAGTGTGTCTGCCTTCTGATGCCCTCTTGCAACACCTGCCATTTTACTTGGGTTTCTCTTACCTTGGGAGTGGGTTCTTTATGCTACTCCAGCAAAGCACAGCCACTGCTCCTTACCTTGAATGAGGGGTATCTCCTCCCACCACCCTTCCTGACCTTCAGTGTGGGATGGCTCCTCTAGGCCCTCCTGCGCCTGGGCAGCCACTACTCCTTGGACGTGGAGTTGCTCCTCCTGGTCGCCGCTCTGGCCTCAGGCATAGGGTTACTCCTTCTGGCTGCAGTAGGCAAGAAAATAAAAAAAAAAAAAAACCTTGATGGTTACACGGGAGAGAGAGAGATCGCTATTACCCTTAGCTTCTAAGGAATTGCCCTTAAAAACAAAGCAGAATAATCCTGGGTCCTATATACATCTTAGAAAGTATTTGTGTGCTTAGTTTCTCAGTCTTGTCCAATTGTTTGTGACCCCATGGACTGTAACCCACCAGGCTCTTCTGTCCATGGAATTCTCCAGTCAAGAATACTGAAGTGGGTAACCATTCCTTTCTCCAGAAATGTATAGGTGCATAGGGCTTTTGTACATTAGAGATGAATTACAAATACTTAAAAAATCTTCCTTGATATTTTACAACAATCTATTGATGTTGGAGCTTTAGAGTGAGAAATTCATGAAAATTAGAAATACTGAAGACTGAGGTCAGTACAAATGAGGAAAAGACAATGAAAGTAGTTTTTATCTTTACATCACAAATGTCTCTTTTCCTCTTACTCCTTCTTTTCCTTGCTTTTTTTTTAACTTTTCTTTTCCTTTCCTCTTCTGTCCTTTCTTTTCTCCTACTTTCTTCATCTTTATCTTTTTCTTCATCTTACTTCTTAGTTAATGAATTACTTTTGATGCTGTCATGGTTGAAGTAAGTCATATTTATTATCTGGAACTAATGTACTAATGAATCATATGACACTCATATTGAATAAAAATGAAGACACTATTTAAATTTTTTAATGAAAAAAAAAATCTAGACCCCAGTCAGAAAAAAAAAAAAAAACAACTTTTATATTATTTTTTTTTTTAGTAATTATTCCAGGAACTGAGGTTTTGTTCTGAACATGATACAGACTCTATCACAGGAGCTTATAAAATAGTGACAAAAGATAGACATTCCTACATATTATGCTAAATTAAATAAGGAAGAACTGATTACAAGTAAAGCACAGTTGGTGCCACCTCAGTGGTTCAGTGGTAAAGAATCTGTCTGCAGTTCAGGAGCTGTAGGAAATGTGGGTTTAATCCCTGGGTTGGGAAGGACCCCTGTTGGAGGGCATGACAACCCACTCCAGCATTTTTGCTGGGGAAATCGTGGACAGAAAAGACTAGTGTGCTATAATCCACAGGGTCACAAAGAGTTGAACATGACTGAGACGACTTAGCACACAGGCATTCAGGCACACACAAAATACAGTGGAAGGGCACTTTTTTGAAGTTTTGTTTCTAAAAGAAATGCTAGTCAACAATGTATAAGCTAAGACATGAATGATGCATTGTGAAGAGCTAAACAATGTGGGAGTATGAAGAGGAAAGAGAGTTTTTCACACAGAGTAAATGGCACTCAGTTAATTCATACATTAAAGCATGAATGCATTCATTCAATAACAATTTATTTTCAGTGCCTACTATGTCCTAAGCATTGTTGTAGGCAATAGGGATCTAAAGTTTGAAGAGAAATACCAATCAAGTCCTTGCCGTTACAAAGCTTACAACTTTGTAGTAGATTATAAAAGAATCAAACTGATGTATGTATAATTATATCTGTACTATGTACATTGTGCTATTAACAACTATGACTATGAGCAAAAACTTAAGAATGGGATTTGATAGGCAAATGCTCTGGTTGTTGTGGTTGTACAGGAAGTAGTGTGAGGAGTATGGCACATCATATGCTGACGTGTTGTAGTGGAAGTGCAAGTCAAGGTTATATTTTTGCTTCCAAAACGATTAATGAGTCTAGAGGAAGGCAATATAATTGAAAAAGATCCTGTGCTGATTATTGCAAAGAGGAGATTACTGCAATAATTTTGTAATGGTACTATGTTTGAAAGTTATACAAATATAATTGAAAAGAAAGAAAATATATAGAAAATGCTCAAGTGTTAAAAATCACCAAGACTAGTCATTAAGTTACCAAAATCAAACCTATATTGTAATCCAGAAATCAGAATCACAGATAAATTCAACAGAAATATATGTAAATATGGGCATGAAAAAGACAAAATATGTTAACACTAGACTCAGTTTAACAGCCAAAAATTTTGAAATTAATGAAACAGGCATCAAAAGAATAATGGATAATTAAATTTTGTATATTCATACAATGGGATAATTTACATAAATGAAAAAAATGATTAACCCTTGCTGTAGACAAAAATATGGATGGATGAATGTCCAAACATAATATTGAATTCAAAAAGAAACATACAAATATATAATATATGAATCCATTTTATAAAGTTCAAAATTACTCAAAACTAATGCATGGTATTAGAAATCAGGATAGTATTTTATTTGAAGGGAGGATAGAGGGACAGTAAGTAGGAAGAGACATGAATAGACTTTTTCCAGTGCTATTATCCTATTAATTGTAGGATAATTTACTGAGTTATATACTGATGATTTGCATTCTTATATTTATATGAATTGTACTTTAAAATAAAAGTTTTAAATAATTAAACATAAATAGTTTACATAAAGAAAGGGGGTAAAGTGGAGCTGAGGAAGGTACTGGTATTCTAGAATTGTATATATATATATATATATATATAT
>SJYW01001199.1:309056-356256 GCA_006410735.1 Raphicerus campestris | reverse complement strand
GGCTCCAAAATCACTGCAGATGGTGACTGCAGCCATTAAATTAGAAGATGCTTACTCCTTGGAAGAAAAATTATGACCAACCTAGATAGTATATTCAAAAGCAGAGACATTACTTTGCTGACTAAGGTCCGTCTAGTCAAGGCTATGGTTTTTCCTGTGTTCACATGTTGATGTGAGAGTTGGACTGTGAAGAAAGGTGAGCACTGAAGAATTGATGCTTTTGAACTGTAGTGTTGGAGAAGACTCCTGAGAGTCCCTTGGACTGCAAAGAGATCCAACCAGTCCATTCTGAAGGAGATCAGCCCTGGGATTTCTTTGGAAGGAATGATGCTGAAGCTGAAACACCAGTACTTTGGCCACCTCATGCGAAGAGTTGACTCACTGGAAAAGACTCTGATGCTGGGAGGGATTGGGGGCAGGAAGAGAAGGGGCCGACAGAGGATGAGATGGCTGGATGGCATCACTGACTCGATGGACATGAGTCTGAGTGAACTCCGAGAGATGGTAATGAACAGGGAGGCCTGGCGTGCTGCAATTTATGTGGTCGCAAAGAGTCAGGCACGACTGAGCGACTGAACTGAACTGAACCTTAATATGTGGACTATAAAAAGAAATGATACAAATTAACTTATTTACAAAGTCATTGAGGTACAGACTCAATAACTTAGAGAAGGAACTTACAGTTGCCAGAGGGATATTTATGGGCCAAGGGATAGTTAGGGAGTTTGAGATCGACATGTACACACTGCTGTATTTAAAATGGATAACCAATAAGGACCTACTGTATAGTGCATGGAACTTTATTCACTGCGGTAGCCTGGATAGGAGAGAAATTTGGGGGAGAATGACTTCACGTATTGTTGTTGTTGAGTTGCTAAATTATGTCCGACATACTCTGTGCTCTATGGACTGCAGCACACCAGACTTCCCTGTCTCTTCACTATCTCCCTGAGTTTGCTCAAATTCATGTCATATGAGTAGATGATGCCATCCAACCCTCCCATTTTCTTTGGTCCTCTTCTGTTCTTGCCTGCAATCTTTCCCGGCATCAGGGTCTTTTCCAGTGTGTTGACTCTTCACATCAGATGGCTAAAATATTGGAACTTCAGCTTCCACATCAGCCCTTCCAATGAATATTTAGGGCTAATATTTAGGGCTAATCAGTCAATCCTAATTAGGATTGACTGATTTGATCTCTTTGCTGTCCAAGAAACTCTCAAGAGTCTTCTTTAGCACCACAATTCAGAAGTATCCATTCTTTGACGCTCAGCCTTTTTATGTTTCACCTCTTACATCTGCNATATTTAGGGCCCTAAATTTCTTGATCTCTTTGCTGTCCAAGAAACTCTCAAGAGTCTTCTTTAGCACCACAATTCAAAAGTATCCATTCTTTGACGCTCAGCCTTTTTATGTTCCACCTCTTACATCAGTACATAACTACTGGAAAAAAATCATAGCTTTTGACTATACAGACCTTTATGTCATAGCTTGTTATACACACACACATATATATGTATGGCTGAGTCCCTTTGCTGTCCATTTGAAGTGTCACAACATTGTTAATTAGCTGAACTCCAATATAACTTAAAAAGTTTTTTTTTTTTAAATCTAGATTACTAATGAATGTATGATGGGAGTAAATTATTCTAATGAATTAAAGATGGCTATCACAAACATCATACTATTGGTTAATATAGGGAAAGGAAGGTTCTCATAAAAGGCTTCTAAGAGGTTAACAGTGTTCCATATCTTAACCTGAGTCATACAGTTCACACACTTTCACATTATAATTAATCTTTAAATTATGTATATCTATTTCTTTTTGAGCTATCTTATAATAAAATAGAAATAAAACAGATGAACAGCACAGATAGTCTCTATAGTGAGACATTTAGAGAAAAGGTTAATTTCAATATAAAATCTGTTACCTCCTACTGCAACTATTCCTAGTCTTATTAAGTTTACAACAGTCACTTCTCAGAAATTGCTTCTCTCCTAAAGAGAATGTTAACCCCAGTTAGGTATTTCATGGATCCGTGGGTAGCTGCATTTTTCCTGCTTTCTAAAAGACTTTGGAATCTGATATAAAACTTTTATAAAGCCATAGATTTTCTCTACAATATTGCCAGTGGAAATTCTCACAGCACAACATTCCCCTACTAATTCAACATTAGATTAAGTAGACTTGTATATTTGTTGGTTATTTCAGAATAATTTCAAATAATTGTCCTTTAAGTTACTACATCAAACTCACTACTCATTTTTATTTAGAAATTTTAAAATGTGCTTAATTTTACACTTTTTTTTTTTTTTTTGGGCTGGATCACACAGCTTGTGGGATTTTAGTTCCTCAACCAAGGATCAAAACTGAGCTGTTTGTAGGAAGCTCAAAGTAACATAACCAATAGGGAATTTGCCAAAATTGCTTAATTTAAAAGAATTCCCTGTAAAGTCCCTGGTAGCTCAGTTGCTTAAGAATCTGTCTGCAGTGCACAAGATCTGGATTTGGTTCCTCAGTTGAGAAGATACGCTGGAGAAGGGAGTGGCTACCCACTTCAATATTCTTGCCTGGAAAATTCCATGAATAGAGGATCCTGCAGGCTACAGTCCATGGGGTGGCAAAGAGTAGGTTAGGATAGAACAACTTTCACTTTCTCTGTAAAGTAGCTATATTTTCACCATTTCTTTGTGCTCCCCCTCCTTTTCAATTCATTCAGTCACAAATGTTTCTACTAAAACGTGTGATCAAATGTGTAGGAAAATATATGTATAAAAAGATAACATGCTATGCTTTAGAATGTATACTCAACAAGTTAACATAACTTATGGCAATGAAAGCAGGTCATTTCTCTAACATAAATGAATGCTTATTCACTTATGAATGTCTTGGAGCTTTGTAGGAGCTAATAATTTCTCCAGCACATCGTGAAAAAAAATACCTATCAGATCTATTATACAAATGCAAACAAGCCGTAGCACATAGACTTGTTCTTTAAAAAGATTATCAACAACATGTAAATCATGTTCTGCACTTCTTTGATGGGATTAAATTGTTAGGATGGGAAAGCTTGAGGTATTTATTTACTTATTTCTGACATCACTTGCTTCATGTTGCACTGCTTCCCATAGGAATTGCTGCTGGCTGCCACATTCATTTGGACCTCTTTGCATGACAAAAAAGCTAGGCTCCATTAAAGTATCATTTGCAATGAATTTACATCCTTCCTCAGGGATAAATCTTGCTATTAGACATTATGCAGAAAGACTGACTTTTATAAAAGACTGCTATTCTTCGGATTCCAAGCTGGATTCAAAAATAGTCAAGGGTAAAACAGAAATATTTGACAGAAAATGAGATAAATTAACTTTCCCAAGATCTTGAGAAGCCACTTTCAAATTCCAGTTAAAATACGAAAGTCTGAGATTTAGTAGATAACTTAAAGGCTGTCATTTTATATTCGTGTTTGTGTTGTTCTTACAAGAAACCTAATTTCTAGCATCAAATATAAAGAAATTAACTTAGCTTTAAAGTTCAGGAATCTATCAAACGTTCTATGTTCAAGATCAAGTTTACAGTTTCATAGCTCTCTCTATATCTATATATACTTTTTATATATTTATATGTAATACTTATACTTTTAGGACAAACTAAGCTTTGTTGATATGATTGTTTCCCTTATAGAAAGTGGAGATATCAATTCAATAATGTGAAAAAAAGCAAAATAGTAGTACCTAAAACACCATTGCCTGACCTTCTGTGATAGAAGTGTAATGCAACTATAACTCCCATTTTCTTGGCCTAAACTGACCAACTCATTAATCTAAAGAGTGCATGCACACTAAGTCACTTCAGTCGGTTTGACTCTTTGTGACTGTATGGACTGTAACCTGACAGGCTCCTCTGTCCGTGGGATTATCCAGGCAAAAATACTGGAGTGGGTTGCCATACTCTCNGCCTGACCTTCTGTGATAGAAGTGTAATGCAACTATAACTCCCATTTTCTTGGCCTAAACTGACCAACTCATTAATCTAAAACATGAGTGCATGCACACTAAGTCACTTCAGTCGGTTTGACTCTTTGTGACTGTATGGACTGTAAACTGACAGGCTCCTCTGTCCGTGGGATTATCCAGGCAAAAATACTGGAGTGGGTTGCCATACTCTCCTCCAGGGGATGTTCCCATCCCAGGGATCATCGAACCCTTGTCTATGTCTCTTTATCACTAGCACCATCTAGGAAGCCCTATATGGAAGGATCAGTTTCTAATGTAAATTGAGTGCATAATTAGCAGCATTAAAGTTTCCCACTATTTTAAATTCCAAAGCATGGATTTACAGTTGAGGGTCCCTAAAATTAGGGAGTTTAAAAACAGTTCTCCTAGGAGACATGAAGTCTTGTTATACCAGTATTTATCAAGGCTAAAGCTGAACAAGACTCGCTTTGTTAGAGTTTGTTCCGGGTTGGAATTTTGGAGTCCAACATCTTATGAAATTCAAGGTTCAATGACTCAGACTCTGAGAACTGTGCTAAAACAAGGGGGTTAAACACATTCTATGATAAGACAAGATGTTTTCCTTGTAAACAATGGATACTCCTGCTATAAATTATCCTTGTGAAGAAACTGACAAAGTAGTGACTAGGTTTTGAAAATTANTCTTGTTATACCAGTATTTATCAAGGCTAAAGCTGAACAAGACTCGCTTTGTTACAGTCTGTTCTGGGTTGGAATTTTGGAGTCCAACATCTTATGAAATTCAAGGTTCAGTGACTCAGACTCTGAGAACTGTGCTAAAACAATGGGGTTAAACACATTCTATGATAAGACAAGATGTTTTCCTTCTAAACAATGGATACTCCTGCTATAAATTATCCTTGTGAAGAAACTGACAAAGTAGTGACTAGGTTTTGAAAATTAAAGTCTGAACATTGAAAATAAGGAATATACATCTAGAAACTCTATTGGGATTGGGTTCAGCAGCCCTATTATTAACAAGTATAAGAAAATAGGTAGGGATCAGTCTGAAATTAGTTAGTTAGACCACTAACATTAACATATGATAACAGTGTACTTGGTCTTCTCTGTTGTACATCACTTTTTCTAACCCCTATCCAAATGTTCAGAATCAAATCTTTTTAATGATCCCTCAAAATTTCATTTACTACAGAATATTACATAATTTGAAATAGGTATTTGAATTAATGGTTCAGTATAAATTAGCATAGATGAGGAAAAGTAGCATGGGGAGAGACAGGTTATTTGCAGTTGAAAGAAGGCATTATTTCAGGATTCTCAATCTTGCCAATATTATATCCAAACTCACAGTGAGTTTGAATCTTTTAACCTATTTGTCTGGCCAGCAAGTACTTGCAGAGTATATTTCTGTCACTAATTTAAAAGTTTCCAATCAGTTCTGACTCACCCAGAGTGGAAAATCAATATTGTTGTGAATTTTTGAGAAATACCATGAGTAGTAAGTAATACACCAAAATTGCTAGAATTACGTTTTTATGGAGTAGTCCTTTTCTTAATATTTGGTCAGTTTTGCTATGCTGCATCGACCAGTTCCTATTCTTTTTCCTAAGATCATTTACAAGATGGAATAAATCTTCAGTTTTTTTTTTGCTCATGGACATCAAGAGATGTACACCCCAACAGCAAAATGCATCTATCTAGTCAACATTTCATTTAAGTTATTTGAAACTGAACTCTTGCTTCTAGAATCCAGACAACTGAAATGTAATTCTGGAGAGGCAGAGTCATTGCTCACTCAGTTCATAGTAGTTAATATTGCCACACATATCAAGATAGCTGATTGTTTTAAAATGCTGTTAAGAGAATGAACTGAAGCTGAAAATGTAGGAAAGTCAAAGTCTAACAGTTTCTGAGGATAAATTATTTATTCTTGAAATCAGTGATCTATCATTCAGGTTAGTGCTAAGGACGTATCTGTCTATAGGTTTCAGAAAATTCAATNTTATAGTAGTTTTCTTTGTTTGTTTTATATATGTTTATTGAATGATTCATTGAAGAGTTTTTCTTTGCATTTACTTAGGGTTTTTTTTTTAATTTTATGACAAATATTGCCCAATATTTTATATTTTGCTCCATTTTTGTGTTTCATTGTATTTATATTACACTCTGTGATGTCATACTCTGTCAGAGAAAAGTTCACAATGTGATTCTTGGTGATTTGAATCATGAAACCTTCAACAGTCCACGAGATGCTCACTTTTATTTATTGCTGCTCACAAAGTTAGAAAGCAATTAATGTCAAATTTAATTAGACTCTAAGACTTTCCCNAAAAGTTCACAATGTGATTCTTGGTGATTTGAATCATGAAACCTTCAACAGTCCACGAGATGCTCACTTTTATTTATTGCTGCTCACAAAGTTAGAAAGCAATTAATGTCAAATTTAATTAGACTCTAAGACTTTCCCTAAGCAATTATTCACAGATTACATGAAAGACTACTTTGACTGAGACTCCTGACTAAGGCAAGATGACAGAGGCAAGATGGAAAATAACAGAACTATCATGCAGATGAAATAAGAGTTGGAAGCAATAGGGACATCAAAACATTCCCAAACAGAAAACTAAATATAAATCTGGAGGACAGAGATAACTATAAAAATAGAGAGAAGAAAAAGTCTCGACATTTGTCAAGATTTGAAAATGATGCTTTACCAAGTACCAAGCAAAGTATTTGGCACAGATTCATCACAAAAGTTTGTTTATGTTATCTCAAGTTTTAGTAAGATTTTAAGAAACACAGATGTGAAGTCAACATAAACTATATCACAAACAGTAGAGTTAGGGAAATTGAGAAACAGAAAAATATAGAAGGAATTGATATATGGTAGGCACAGTATGAAGAGTATCATGCTAATAAACCAACTTGGTATTTGGAATTTCAGACATTCTTACCCAGATGAGAATCCATGCTTAGCAAGGCCAAGACTGGTTGGTGGTACATAAGTGATGAAAAACAGATTGAAGTGTAATATTAATTCCTAGGTAATGAATGCTACTTCAGTTTCCTAAATTAACTGGATTATCTTCTGCCACCTGCATCTGCTAATGATTTTCTATAGGTTTAGATTAGATTAGAACATTTTCAATGTTAGTCAAGGACAGATTGAGAAACAAAAAATTATCAAAAAATTAGCCAGCAGTTGTTGTTCAGTCGCTAAGTCATGTCTTACTCTTTGCAACCTCATGGGCTGCAGCACACCAGGTTTCCCTGTCCTTCACTGTCTCCTAGAGTTTGCACAGACTCATGTTCATTGAGTCGATGATGCTATCTAACCATCTTATCCTCCCTTGTCCCCTTCAGCTTTTGCCTTCAACCTTTCCTAGCATCAGGTTCTTTTCCAATGTGTCAGCTGTTTGAATGAGGTGACCAAAGTTTTGGAGCTTCAGCTTCATCACCAGTCTTTCCGATGAATATTCAGGGTTGATTTCCTTTAAGATTGTTTTGTTTGATATGCTTGCAGACCACGGGGATATCAAGTCTTTTCCAGCACCATAATTTGAAAGCATAAATTCTTTGGCACTCAGCCTTCTTTGAAGTCCAACTCTCATATCCGTACATGATTACTGGAAAAAACATAGCTTTGACTTTTCAGCAAAGTGAACTCTCTACTTTTTAATATGCTGCTGCTTACATTTGTCTTATTTCCCTTCCAAGGAGCAAGTGTCTTTTAATTCAAGGCTGTAGTCATCATCCACAGTGATTTTGCAGCCCAAGAAAATAAATTATGTCATTGTTTCCACTTCTATTTGTCTTGATGTGATAAGACTGGATGCCTCGATCTTAGATTTTTGAATGTTGAGTTTTAAGCCAAATTTTCACTCTCCTCTTTCACCCTCATCAGGAAGCTCTTTAGTTCCTCTTCACTTTTTGCCATCCTAGTGATATCATCTGCATATCTGTTGGTATTTACCCCAGAAATCTTGATTCCAGCTTGTGATTCATCCAGCTGAGCATTTCACCTGATGCACTCTGCATATGTTAAATAAGCCAGGTGACAATGTATATGAACTCCATGAAGAGTGTGAAAAGCTAGCAGTATTTAGAATTACATTGTGTTCCTAGCTAATTCTGCTGATCAACAAGATAGAAAAAAAACAAGTAAAAACACTTTTTTAGTCTCGCTTTTTGTGTTAGCTCAATTTATATGACTTCATTTTCACATTGCATCCCATGCTATAGTCTGTCTCTTTATCCAACTACCTTGTGATAGACTGCTCTTAGATATGAGTTCACATAAAATCACAGTGTTCAGTACATTTGATATTAATAGTTTATGTGGTTCAGTCGTTTGGCTGAACTATACCTGTGTCATACATAGCCTTGAAAAATCGTACCTTCTATAACCTGAGTTAATTCCTCAGTCCTAGACCACTCAGCTTGGCTTGTAGCATTTAGAGTCATTATCCTGGCTATCACTAGCCAATTAACTTGAAATGTCCAGTTAATGTTTAAAGCTTTCTTTCAAATTTTGTGTTTGGGGCTTATGCTTTATATTTTAGAGTAAGGAAAATCACACATTTTCTGCAGTCTTGGAGGTAGAGTTAGGGTTAACTCCTGTTCTCCAGGCTTTTTTAATGTCTAATTACAGAAGTTATTTATTTATTTTTCAGTCACCAAAGTAGATATTTTAGGGGAGGAGGACATTAGGTCAAAAGTTGTCCTTTCTTGCTTCAATTTATTGTACCTAATGGATCTTAGGGCACCATGTACGTTGACAGTAAAAATAATAGCTTTACAAAAGCAGTAACCTGTAGCTACATATTGCAGTTCTGAAAAATGGAAACCTTGGTTCAGGTCACATCTTTTTATTGAGCAACCACCCTCTATAATAGAAGATATAGGTGAGAAAAGAAAATTTCTAATCAAAGTGCACTCAGATAAGGAGGATCAATTAATCTTTGTCTTCGGAAACTAAGGATAAGAATTAACTTCCTTAAACTAGGGTGATGGCAAAGTTCAAATACAATTTACATTATTAAAGTTCTTTGTGACTCTTCTTTTTCAGCCCGTGCAAATTACTTTGCTCTTGTGTCAGTTCATGACTTAATATAGTTGCTTGGTTTGTTACCAATGCTAACAAATGATGAAAACCATACATTATTTTGGCGGTGACTATTATCTAAACTTAAATGACTGAGTTGCATTTAGATGAGCTCATCTTAGCTTGTTGTTATCTTTTGGGAGTTTCCCCTTAATGCTACTGAGTAGGAAAGCAAAGTGTAAAGTGAAACTTGAGTAAATCCAGCTCTGCCTGCTTGCAGGCTCTGGATGTATAAAGGGATTAAAGTATACAGAGCACATTACCAGATCCATAACTTGATCTAAATATATCTTATTTTTTTTGTCAGAACTGACCTTTGGAAACTGCTGATTCTTGGGAGATTGAAGAATTCTTAAAATGTACACATTCCAGCACTATTTAATGGGGTCTAGTTCATATTTCACTGTATTTCCATGCTGATAGAAATTAATAGATACCTAGTATGCTTTCTATACCAATCCTGACTATAATTTTAACTCATGATGATTACAGTCTAAGCACTGCTAATATTTAGTTCATATAATAGCTACCATATTTGGAAGTATAGTGGATAACAGGGCACAGTATATGTGCCAAGAACCATGAATTATGTCTTTATGGACACTATATTAAACAGTAGAAAATATGAGGGATAATTTGTATGATTACACATACATTATGTGATTACAGGAAATGTATTAAGTTGACTTTACTATGCACAACTTTGCTACATTGAAAGAATGTGAAAATATTAATCGCTCAGTCATGTCCAACACTTTGTGACCCCATGGACTGTAGCTCACCAGTCTCCTCTGTCCATAGGATGTCTTAGAAAAGAATACTGGAGTGTGTTGCCATTCCCTTCTCCAGGAGATCTTCCTGACCCAGGGATCGAACCTGGGTCTCCTGCGCTGCAGGCTGATTCTTTACCATCTGTGTCACCAGGGAAGCTCACAGACATTGCACCATAATTAATTGGCTGTAAGACAATGTTGCTGTGAAAGAAAATAACTGGTTGACAGGTTTTAATTCACTAGTCTGATTTTAGCTGGTTAAAATTTATTAGCATTTCTTTCTGTTCACAATTTTCTTAATGGCCTCATTGAGCTGATGATACATGATGATGATTTCCCCTAACAATCGATTTCTTGCTTTTAAACACTCTATATTGGAGGTGAATAAAGTTGAAGGCCTCAAAAGTTCAAAGTTGAGCCCATATCTCCCAAAGAACTTTGGAAAATCTATCAGTGAGCATGTGACAAAATGCCAGAGACACACAACACTAGAGGTTTTCACAACAAATACAAAGTTCAGTTACAAATATGCATAATAGTGTTTGGAAACTGATGCTTCTATTACTAAAGAAAAAAAATTAGCAAAAAAGAAAATGTATGATGCTGAAGGAGGAAATGAATCAGCAACCTATACATATATATATGTGTGTGTGTGTGTGTGTTCAAATGATGAAAGACAAGTGCTTAGGTACAGCTCAGTATAAAATCAGTTGTTTGTTCCATGAATCTACACACATTTTTAACTGTATTAAAATATTTTTGTATTTGTCAATGAATTCTTTTTAATTTTGTTTTTTTCCTCATGTTTCATTGTGTCTTTTTTAATGTCCCTCTTTTATTTTTCATTATTTAATCTTTGACAGAAAAATTGCCTTGTGACCAACTAGCTATGCTGTGAACAAGTTAGTAGCAAATGTGTTTGTGGCAAAGATATGTTTGTGTTAGTTGCTCAGTCATGTCCAACTTTTTGCAACCCTATGGACTGTAACCTACTAGGCTTCTCTGTCCACAGAATTCTCCAGGCAAGAATACTGGAATGGATTGCTATTCCCTTCTCCAGAGTATCTTCCTGACCCAGGGATCGAACTCAGGTCTCTTGCACTGGAGGCAAATTCTTTACTGTGTGAGCTACTGGGAGGTCCAGATGTGACAGTGATGATTATGGCAAAATTACTGGACACAGAGTGTATCAAACAGGAAGCTTCACTACGGAAAAAAATTTCAGCAAAGATTTTCATTGCTTTTGAACAAAAATGAAGCATCAAAAAATGTTTATGTAACAGACTGTAGAAATACAGTGTTCTGTATTTTATAAATGTTGTTATAGATAAAATCTACTTCAATGAGATCATCCCTGTTGTAGCATAGTATTTTACTTACATATATTGGTGAAACATTTAAATTTATACCTAATAAATAAAGTTATTAGGATGTCAATACCATTAACTCACTGATCTTTATGTTTTCAGTTGCCATATTGACACCAAAATTACTACTTCAGTGACAGATACTTCACATTATTTTTTTTTCATGTTCAGCATAATTTTATTTTAATTATAAATTTAAAGAATGTTTAGGCTTCAAATATGTGATAAGCCTTACTCAGCNACAGGTCAAAAGCATCAATTCTTTGACGCTCAGCCTTCTTCACAGTCCAACTCTCACATCCGTACATAACCACAGGAAAAACCATAGCCTTGACTAGATGGACCTTGTCAGCAAAGTAATGTCTCTGCTTTTGAATATGCTATCTAGGTTGGTCATAACTTTTCTTCCAAGGAGTAAGCGTCATAGTTTAACTCCCCGCATATTTTTTTCCTTCACTGCTGAAAGTATAACAAAGCTAGCTTGAATTCGGTTTCGGCATCTTCACCTTGGAGCCCTTGGGTGTTGGTCCCCTGATCCTCGCTTTTCTCTGAATTCTTATGTCTTGTTTATCTTTCTCTCACCATATTGCACTTTCAGAAACCCTGCTTGTCAAGCAGGTCTCAACAGGATGGGATCACTGATTCAATGGGTATGACTTTGAGGAAGCTCCGGGAGATGGTGAAAGACAGAGAAGCCTGGTATGCTGCAGTTCATGGGGGTCACAAAGAGTTGGACATGACTGAGCAACTAAGCAACAACAGCAAAATCTAAGATAAAATTATTATATTAAAAATTTTTGATAGGGCAAAGCTTTTCATTAGAAAATGTCTTAATTAAGAAACCAAAGATATAATTTTTAGTAGACNAAAGACAGAGAAGCCTGTGCAGTTCATGGGGTCACAAAGAGTTGGACATGACTGAGCAACTAAGCAACAACAGCAACATCTAAGATAAAATTATTATATTAAAATTTTTTGATAGGGCAAAGCTTTTCATTAGAAAATGTCTTAATTAAGAAACCAAAGATATAATTTTCAGTAGACAGTAAAACAAATTCTACTTATAATTTTTTCGAAAAATGTTGCTAAATTCTAAAATCAACATGCAAACTGTAGTTGTATTTAAACACTGATAGACTTGCTGAAATATAAATTTTTGTTAAAAGATGATGTTGAATGTTAAAAAGTACATCACCATGGTGGTAATACTTTCTATGTGGTTCATCATTAATTGAAGTTTAGAAATGTTTGAACTTTTCAAAAGATATTTTTAAAATCAGACTAAGTGCCCTAAAATTGTATTGGATTTTTCAACAGTAAACCCTTTAAATTGTAGTTACATAATGTTCAATAACAGTTTGAAATATTTAATCAAGCATTCTTCAAATGGAGAATTAAAATGTCAGTATTTTAAGCTTTCAGGAAATTGCACTCATAGGAAAAAAATGTGTGCAACAGAATGATATTGGGATGAACCACTACAAAGACAAGGGAAGAAAGGAACAAATAAAAGCAAAGGTAACACATTCAATCAAATTTACCTTTGAAATTTTATATTCATACTTTGAAATACCTCAAATCTAGAGAATGTACTTTAGTGGAGCTGCTAATTTATTTAAAAATAATTGAAAATGCTCCTTGGAAAAGTATATTTGAAATGAGAAAGAGCATCAAAATAATAACATTATAGGATAAATTGCTTTTATCTTTCATTATTCAGGAAAATTATTCAGCTAGAGATCACACACATAGCAACGCATATTCGTACCTCATGTATTTAGACATTCACCTATAATACACACATGGATATGCTTACCTGCATTTTCAAATAAACACATCTATTTATGCAGATATGTACTTGTATTAGTATATTTATGCAAGCATAACATTTATATGTGGTGTTGCGTGTATATCTATATGTATAGGTTTGTGTGTATATATAGCAAAATACCTTGAAAAATAAGAAAATTTTATTTCTTCATTTTGGTCACTTGATATGATCTAATATACAACCAAATTTAAGTATCTGGAAAGACTCCTCAGTCTTTGCACATGTGTTCAGCTTCTCCCAAAGTCTATTTTGTCAAATTTTCTAGATGAAAACATTGAATATTATGCTATTACTTGAGTCAGATTTACATAGGATAATTTCAAGAATGTTTCTTGTTCTTTCATAACTCTAAATTTTATTTAGAATTTTTTCATACATGCTTATTAGGAAGGATATCATGAAAGTTCATGAAACTTCACTGTGTCCATTCCTTCCACCATTCTCAAAGCCAGACACTTAGGACTATACCAGAAATCATCAGCTTTGTGTTTAATTGTGCTTGGAAAGAATGCTTTACAAGATTCTTTTGCAGTGTTTTCTTGGGGCACATACTTATGATATGCTTGTTATCTTGCCTTAAATATGGTGATACTTTAATATTTTAGTCTTCTACTGCTATTGTCAGTTTTACATTTAAGAGATCCTTGTGTTGGTGATGGAGAAGACAAAGAAATCTCTAAGTGAGTCTCATCTTGTTTCATCAATCAAAATACTGATTATGAAACCAAGGCTGATTTTAGTCTCTCCATGAAAAATTAGCAAATAAAATGTGTCTTATCTCAAAGATCTTAATAGCAAAAAACTCCTAATCAAGTTTATTTTAAAATATTTGAAGCTACTTTATAAAATAATGATTAAAAATTAGGATATAACAATGGTAAGATTAATCAAATATATTGATAATGGAAAATCAATCCATTAAAAACTGTTTCAGTCTGTTTATTGTTATATTAAAAATTATAGTCAAATTGTAGTCATATATTTGGCAGAGTCTGAACTTTCCAATTACTATTGACTTGTTTACCAGTTCGGACTCATTCAAAGCTGTCGAAATCAAAATAAAATCAAATGACTAATTCATGTCAATGTATGGCAAAATCCACTACAATATTATAAAGTAATTAGACTCCAATTAAAATAAATAAATAAATTTTAAAAAAAAACAAAGTCAAATGAATCCTATAACCTCTCACATTCAGAAAAGCAGAGGAATTTTAGAAAGTTCTCAAAAATGCTTGGTAAACATCTCATGTATACCGTCCATGGTGTTAAACACCGAGGGCACAAGCATACATGTGAAACATCTCTTTTGGTCTAGTTGAGCAGTCTGATGGAGAAAACAGACATACAAGCAAATTGAAACACTACATGAAAGCACTAAAAAGTAGGCATAAACTTCTGTTTTGTAAAACGATTGTTTGTTGAAAATTCTTTCTTTTCCAGAAAATATTTAAGTACTCTTCATGGACTACTATCTTTGCATGAGTTAAAGATAAAGGGAAAAACAGACTGGAAAAGATAACCCAAGCAGCCCTTCAGATGTGTTCAACTAAAAAGCCACTAAGCCAGGTAATAAAAATGAAGGAAAAAATTTTTTTCTTTTTTTTTTTTTGCTCAATCCCACATGCAATTGTTTTTACATTATTTTGTTTTTCTACTGCATACTCTTTTCTGTCTCTGCCTTTCCTTCCACTTGTAGCATATACTTCACAGCTTCATCCAGTTCTTTTGTATTTTGAAAAGGCAACACAGAGTTTGATTTGTTGAGGGTTTTATAAAATTTAAGTGTATTCTAATCATGAATGACAATTTTTTTTCCATTAAGTAAAATGGGTATTTTTAAAATGAAGTGTCTTTTAGGTGTGAAAAGCAAAATAACAGTGAAGTAATTTATTAGACTTCAGTTTATAGAAAAGTTAATTTGCATTGTGCTTTAAAAAATGTAAGAGTAAACAAAATTGTGTGTATGTTAAATGAAAGAATACTTAATTAAACTTACCAAAATGAGAGTCTTGATGAATTAACGCATTATAGTATTCAGCTATTTAGAAACAATTGCCGAGTTTTTAATATGCTTAGTAGGTTCATCTGTTTAACTTTCCACATTAATATTATTAGCCATGGAATGACTAGAATTAGACTCCTGATGGTCACTGAGGAGTGACTATGTTGATCTTCATTAGCATTGTTATCGTTACAACACTTGAAGCAAAGCATGAATTATAATCAACTTAATTGCATTCTCCTCTGTGTGAGCGGAACAGCTTCATGCAAGCTTCTCAGATTCAGTGTCAGGTAGAGACACTATGTTTGATATCTTAGTCTACGGGACACTGAAGTAACAAACAACTGACTTCAAACCAACATAAATGAATGTCTGTGGCACTGCAATTGTGGCTCCTTTTCACATCTTTATTTCTCACATATTTAGTTTCTTTATTGAATTTGCTTCCCCTACGAGAGATATGGTGTCTCCTGGAAGACTGACGTGGCAGCTCTCGCATTCATGATTAACTGGGTAAAGCCAGTCACATTATCAAACGGAATTCGTCTCCAATAAGCAGGGGTCAGTAGGAAGGAGCAGTAAATATTTCAGCAATAGTCCATTCTATCTCAGGGGCAAAGAGTAGAAAATATCTGGTTGGCCCTTGTGCCTCTTTGTGTCGTAGGCCAGTCTTCTCCTGGAAGAACTATCATTTTTAACCTATTAAATTACTCTAGTCATTTACTGTGGATTTGTCTTTAGTTTTATAATTATCTATTCCACTCTACTTTTGCAAACATTTTGAAAAATTCTTTAAAATGAATAATCTTTTAACAAAATGTCTACATTTTAATTCCCCTTTTATTAAAAAAAAATCTACATTTTACTTCAAACCTTACTCCCACTTTTACATTGAGTAACAAATATTCAGCATATAAAACTTTACTCCTCCTTCCAATACTATGTATTACCACAAAAATCAATGTTAGAATTATTTTAAGCAATCTGAACATGGCTTTTCAATTATTTTAATATAATATTTCAAGTGACCACATCAACCAGGTTAGGTTAGCACTCAACTTAGACATTTTACCTTTCTTGCTTATGTTCTTAGTATCAATTAAAACAAACAAACAAAATCTTTTCACAATTCTCTCCATAACCACTTCTTACCTTCTAGTGAACTAGACTACATCCCTATTATCCTCCCTTCCCCTGGGTCCAGACACTTCTAGTCCTAAACTCATTCTTTGCTCTCAATCCACATTGCATGTATGACCTTGCTTGCTTCTCCAAGAAGCTAAACTCCTTGATCAGTAGCTTCCCCTGGACTCAAAATTGCATGGGACTAGGAGTAGGGAAGGCAAATACTGTCCACTGCTTCTGTCTCAGCACAGAGTCTTCTACTACACTGACTCCTCTGGCCCTCTCTCTATGCTTCACCCATTTTAGAGAGTAAGAGTGAATTATTCCTGAAACAATTTACAGTAATAAAATCTTTGAGATATATTTAAGAGAAAATACTGAGCATGCTTACCTCAGTTTCTTCCCTTTTGGAAGCCAGCCTATTTATAGAGATTTTGCATAATTACCTACTGCCTGTGATTGGGAAGGAAGTCTGCCCTTGAAAGGAAAGATGAGCAACTAGCTAATCAACTGTTCAGTGATGGGTAATCATATCTATCTCAGGGATGAAATTGGCAATTTTGTTTGTTACAGAAGAAAAGTCATATTCTGCAATCACCTTTCAAGGGAATTAAGGTGAGACTTTGTTTTTATTATTCATACTCCTGCACCCTTTTCTCAACTTGCTCCATTCTTGAGTAATAAAGCATGTGTTATTTATTTGAATTCCTTAAAACCTAACTCACAATATCTATATCCTTTTTCCTGGCAGTAAGTTGCCCTGTAAATTTCAATTTCCTTCTTATATCTGGGTTGCTTAACATTTCTGGGAGAAATAACACAGTTCTTTCCGTGGATATAATTACTCCTTTATAATTTTTATAAACAATTCCCAGGTGGCTCAGTGGTAAAGAATCCACCTGTCAATGCAAGTGATGCAGGAGATGTAAGTTTGATCCCTGCATCAGGACGATCCTCTGGAGTAAGAAATGGCAACCCACTCCAGTATTCTTGACGGGAAAATTCAATAGATAGAGGAGCCTGGTGGGCTACTGTCCATGAGGTCACAAAGAATTGGACACAACTGAGTGACTGAGCACACAGCACGTTCGTGTGTGCACACACACACACTCTTTATACATCTCATATCAGCAAGACAATCAGTATTTAGTAGAATGGCTGGGAGAGAAGGAGTTAAGAGCCTGAGCTCTAAGATTAACACTGCCTTGGCCCTTCTATATCCAACATAGGGACTTCAGGTCGGGAGCATGTTACTTAAGGTCTCTCTGTCTCAGATTCCTCATTTGTAAACTTCAAATATTATAGCATTTACCTCATGTGATGGCAAAGATTAAAATAACACATGAGCAATGCTCAAAACAGTGCCTGGAAATAATATTGGTTATTATAACCTTGGCAATTATTATTATTTTTTGCCTTGCTTAGTCCATTCAGGACATATAATAGATATATTCTTCAATTTTGTGTTTCTTCATATGTATACTAAAGCTTTTTCTTGAAGTGCTGTCTTGACCTAGTATTGAGGCCTTGCCCCGAGGCTAGTCAGTTTTCCTTAAAGAGCTAATTGTGGCAGTCCACACTCGACCACTTCTCTTATCAGTGTCTCGCATTTCCAACCACCATACACCATTTCCAGTTGCCACTGTGCCTAGTATCAGACAAGTAGGGACAGACTCTATGGCTCAGAGCCTAAAAGATATTCAGATTAGCCAAAGTGTAGGGAGGCCTTGAAATCTAGCTAACCCTTCCTCACTTGCCAGGTATAAGCTATCCCCTGTAATCCCAGCTCACTATTACCATGGTCCAAAATTGTGTGACCCTTTATGGTACCTTTCTCTCATTTGCAGCCATAAGTAACAAAGAGTTCTGCCTTCATCTTTCAGACTTTCAATGTGCTATGCTCCTTAAAGAATGTTTAAGTTTTATAAAGCTTATAAAGTGATATGTTCCTCATGTAAATGATAACATATGATATTTGTCTTGCCTGACTTACTTCACTCAGTATGACAAACCTAGACCCATCCACATTGCTTCAAATAGCATTATTATGTTCTTTTCTAAGGCTAAGAAATATTCCAATATATATATGTACCATATCTTCTTTATCCATTCTTCTGCTGATGGACATTTAAGCTGTTGCTACTCCTTGTTATGAATAGTACCTGCTAGGAATGTAGGGGTGCATGCACCTTTTTGAATTATGACTTTCTCCAGATAAATGCCAGGAGTGGGATTGCTGGATCATATGGTAATGCCATTTTTAGTTTCTTAAGGAACCTGTAACAATCTACATTCCCACCTCCATTGTAGGAAGTTTTCATTTACTCCACACCATCTCTAGCATGTATTGTTTACAGTTTTTGATAATGGCCATTCTGATCAGTATGAGACGATACCTCATTGTAGCTTTGATTTGCATATCTTTAACAATTAGGGAGGTTGAGCATCTTTCCATGTGCCTTTAGCCACCTGTATATCTTCCTTGGAGAAAAGGCTATTTAGATCTTCCACCCAGTTTGTTTTGTTTTTTTTTTTTTTTTAGTTAGGTTTTGGAGTATTTGTTGTTGCTGTTGTTATTATTTGATTTTCTTTCTTTCTTTCTATTTTTTTAAGCTGCATGAAGTGTTTGTGTATATTAGAAATTAATCCCTTGTCCATCACTTCATTTGCAAGTATTTTCTCCCATTCTGAGGGTTGTTTTTTTTTTTTTTTTTTTTTTNTTTTTTTTTTTTTGCTCAATCCCACGTGCAATTGTTTTTACATTATTTTGTTTTTCTACTGCATACTCTTTTCTGTCTCTGCCTTTCCTTCCACTTGTAGCATATACTTCACAGCTTCATCCAGTTCTTTTGTATTTTGAAAAGGCAACACAGAGTTTGATTTGTTGAGGGTTTTATAAAATTTAAGTGTATTCTAATCATGAATGACAATTTTTTTTCCATTAAGTAAAATGGGTATTTTTAAAATGAAGTGTCTTTTAGGTGTGAAAAGCAAAATAACAGTGAAGTAATTTATTAGACTTCAGTTCATAGAAAAGTTAATTTGCATTGTGCTTTAAAAAATGTAAGAGTAAACAAAATTGTGTGTATGTTAAATGAAAGAATACTTAATTAAACTTACCAAAATGAGAGTCTTGATGAATTAACGCATTATAGTATTCAGCTATTTAGAAACAATTGCCGAGTTTTTAATATGCTTAGTAGGTTCATCTGTTTAACTTTCCACATTAATATTATTAGCCATGGAATGACTAGAATTAGACTCCTGATGGTCACTGAGGAGTGACTATGTTGATCTTCATTAGCATTGTTATCATTACAACACTTGAAGCAAAGCATGAATTATAATCAACTTAATTGCATTCTCCTCTGTGTGAGCGGAACAGCTTCATGCAAGCTTCTCAGATTCAGTGTCAGGTAGAGACACTATGTTTGATATCTTAGTCTACGGGACACTGAAGTAACAAACAACTGACTTCAAACCAACATAAATGAATGTCTGTGGCACTGCAATTGTGGCTCCTTTTCACATCTTTATTTCTCACATATTTAGTTTCTTTATTGAATTTGCTTCCCCTACGAGAGATATGGTGTCTCCTGGAAGACTGACGTGGCAGCTCTCGCATTCATGATTAACTGGGTAAAGCCAGTCACATTATCAAACGGAATTCGTCTCCAATAAGCAGGGGTCAGTAGGAAGGAGCAGTAAATATTTCAGCAATAGTCCATTCTATCTCAGGGGCAAAGAGTAGAAAATATCTGGTTGGCCCTTGTGCCTCTTTGTGTCGTAGGCCAGTCTTCTCCTGGAAGAACTATCATTTTTAACCTATTAAATTACTCTAGTCATTTACTGTGGATTTGTCTTTAGTTTTATAATTATCTATTCCACTCTACTTTTGCAAACATTTTGAAAAATTCTTTAAAATGAATAATCTTTTAACAAAATGTCTACATTTTAATTCCCCTTTTATTAAAAAAATCTACATTTTACTTCAAACCTTACTCCCATTTTTACATTGAGTAACAAATATTCAGCATATAAAACTTTACTCCTCCTTCCAATACTATGTATTACCACAAAAATCAATGTTAGAATTATTTTAAGCAATCTGAACATGGCTTTTCAATTATTTTAATATAATATTTCAAGTGACCACATCAACCAGGTTAGGTTAGCACTCAACTTAGACATTTTACCTTTCTTGCTTATGTTCTTAGTATCAATTAAAACAAACAAACAAAATCTTTTCACAATTCTCTCCATAACCACTTCTTACCTTCTAGTGAACTAGACTACATCCCTATTATCCTCCCTTCCCCTGGGTCCAGACACTTCTAGTCCTAAACTCATTCTTTGCTCTCAATCCACATTGCATGTATGACCTTGCTTGCTTCTCCAAGAAGCTAAACTCCTTGATCAGTAGCTTCCCCTGGACTCAAAATTGCATGGGACTAGGAGTAGGGAAGGCAAATACTGTCCACTGCTTCTGTCTCAGCACAGAGTCTTCTACTACACTGACTCCTCTGGCCCTCTCTCTATGCTTCACCCATTTTAGAGAGTAAGAGTGAATTATTCCTGAAACAATTTACAGTAATAAAATCTTTGAGATATATTTAAGAGAAAATACTGAGCATGCTTACCTCAGTTTCTTCCCTTTTGGAAGCCAGCCTATTTATAGAGATTTTGCATAATTACCTACTGCCTGTGATTGGGAAGGAAGTCTGCCCTTGAAAGGAAAGATGAGCAACTAGCTAATCAACTGTTCAGTGATGGGTAATCATATCTATCTCAGGGATGAAATTGGCAATTTTGTTTGTTACAGAAGAAAAGTCATATTCTGCAATCACCTTTCAAGGGAATTAAGGTGAGACTTTGTTTTTATTATTCATACTCCTGCACCCTTTTCTCAACTTGCTCCATTCTTGAGTAATAAAGCATGTGTTATTTATTTGAATTCCTTAAAACCTAACTCACAATATCTATATCCTTTTTCCTGGCAGTAAGTTGCCCTGTAAATTTCAATTTCCTTCTTATATCTGGGTTGCTTAACATTTCTGGGAGAAATAACACAGTTCTTTCCGTGGATATAATTACTCCTTTATAATTTTTATAAACAATTCCCAGGTGGCTCAGTGGTAAAGAATCCACCTGTCAATGCAAGTGATGCAGGAGATGTAAGTTTGATCCCTGCATCAGGACGATCCTCTGGAGTAAGAAATGGCAACCCACTCCAGTATTCTTGACGGGAAAATTCAATGGATAGAGGAGCCTGGTGGGCTACTGTCCATGAGGTCACAAAGAATTGGACACAACTGAGTGACTGAGCACACAGCACGTTCGTGTGTGCACACACACACACTCTTTATACATCTCATATCAGCAAGACAATCAGTATTTAGTAGAATGGCTGGGAGAGAAGGAGTTAAGAGCCTGAGCTCTAAGATTAACACTGCCTTGGCCCTTCTATATCCAACATAGGGACTTCAGGTCGGGAGCATGTTACTTAAGGTCTCTCTGTCTCAGATTCCTCATTTGTAAACTTCAAATATTATAGCATTTACCTCATGTGATGGCAAAGATTAAAATAACACATGAGCAATGCTCAAAACAGTGCCTGGAAATAATATTGGTTATTATAACCTTGGCAATTATTATTATTTTTTGCCTTGCTTAGTCCATTCAGGACATATAATAGATATATTCTTCAATTTTGTGTTTCTTCATATGTATACTAAAGCTTTTTCTTGAAGTGCTGTCTTGACCTAGTATTGAGGCCTTGCCCCGAGGCTAGTCAGTTTTCCTTAAAGAGCTAATTGTGGCAGTCCACACTCGACCACTTCTCTTATCAGTGTCTCGCATTTCCAACCACCATACACCATTTCCAGTTGCCACTGTGCCTAGTATCAGACAAGTAGGGACAGACTCTATGGCTCAGAGCCTAAAAGATATTCAGATTAGCCAAAGTGTAGGGAGGCCTTGAAATCTAGCTAACCCTTCCTCACTTGCCAGGTATAAGCTATCCCCTGTAATCCCAGCTCACTATTACCATGGTCCAAAATTGTGTGACCCTTTATGGTACCTTTCTCTCATTTGCAGCCATAAGTAACAAAGAGTTCTGCCTTCATCTTTCAGACTTTCAATGTGCTATGCTCCTTAAAGAATGTTTAAGTTTTATAAAGCTTATAAAGTGATATGTTCCTCATGTAAATGATAACATATGATATTTGTCTTGCCTGACTTACTTCACTCAGTATGACAAACCTAGACCCATCCACATTGCTTCAAATAGCATTATTATGTTCTTTTCTAAGGCTAAGAAATATTCCAATATATATATGTACCATATCTTCTTTATCCATTCTTCTGCTGATGGACATTTAAGCTGTTGCTACTCCTTGTTATGAATAGTACCTGCTAGGAATGTAGGGGTGCATGCACCTTTTTGAATTATGACTTTCTCCAGATAAATGCCAGGAGTGGGATTGCTGGATCATATGGTAATGCCATTTTTAGTTTCTTAAGGAACCTGTAACAATCTACATTCCCACCTCCATTGTAGGAAGTTTTCATTTACTCCACACCATCTCTAGCATGTATTGTTTACAGTTTTTGATAATGGCCATTCTGATCAGTATGAGACGATACCTCATTGTAGCTTTGATTTGCATATCTTTAACAATTAGGGAGGTTGAGCATCTTTCCATGTGCCTTTAGCCACCTGTATATCTTCCTTGGAGAAAAGGCTATTTAGATCTTCCACCCAGTTTGTTTTGTTTTTTTTTTTTTTTTAGTTAGGTTTTGGAGTATTTGTTGTTGCTGTTGTTATTATTTGATTTTCTTTCTTTCTTTCTATTTTTTTAAGCTGCATGAAGTGTTTGTGTATATTAGAAATTAATCCCTTGTCCATCACTTCATTTGCAAGTATTTTCTCCCATTCTGAGGGTTGTTTTTTTTTTTTTTTTTTTTTTTTTTATAATGGTTTCTTTTGCTCTGTAAAAGCTTTTAAGTTTAATTATGTCCCAAGTATTTATTATTGTTTTTACTTTCATTACTGTAGTATCTAAAAAGATCTTTCTGTGTTCTGTGTCCTGTGTCACAGAGTGTTCTAGGTTCTCTTCTAAGAGTTTTATAGTATCCAGATTTAATTTAAGCCTTTAATCCATTTTGAGGTTATTTTTGTGTATGATGTTAAGAAGTGTTGTAATTTGATTCTTTTCACATGTAGCTGTCCAGTTTTCCCAGCACCACTTATTGAAGAAATTATCTTTTCTCCATTGTATGTTCTTGCCTCTTGTCATAGATGAGGTGATCATGGTGGGTAGGTTTATATTTGAACTTTCTATCCTCTTCTATCTATATTTCTATCTGTCTATGTCCACTGTGTATCTATATCTATCTGTTCTGTCTACATTTCTATCTGTCTATCTATATTTCTGGTTTTATGCCAGTACCATACTGTTTTGATTATTGTAGCTTTGTGGTATAGTCTGAAGTCAGGTAGCCTGATTTGTACAGCTTTCTTTCTCAAGATTGCTTTGATTTTTTAGGGTTTTTTATGTTTCCATAGAAAGTATAAAAATTTTATTCTAATTCTGTGAAAAATGTCCAGCAAAAAGTCTCATCCAGCAAGACTAGGGGTTCTTCAGATGATCTAATGCACCTGGGACTGAGGCACACATTGAAAATAACTTCCTTGTAAGGTAAGACATGACTTCTGAAGTCATGCTGACCAAACTTACCCCCAAGCCACCACTCTTTAACTGAGTGAGCTTGAGCAAGTCAGTTAATTTCTCCAACTAAAAGATTGGTGTACACAATGAAATCAGTGTTTACTTGGGGAAGTCAAACTTTCATCACCTTCTCCCTTCCAGTGGTCCACTTCTGTTAATAGGACCAAAACATCAAAAACATCAGTGTGTGTGGAGTTGTATGGAATGTCTTTAACCATACTCACATCTTACATGAATGTAAGTGTACCTACTGCTATAAAAATAAATTTCTACACCAAAAGTTATGTGACTAAGAATTACTCAGTCTGCAATTGGTAGTGGTATGTCAAAACATCAAGGCACAGAAAGAACTTTTTGCAAAGTGAGACAAAGTAAATTATTTTCTAACATAATGCCATTAAAAAAAATGACTTGAATACTTAACACTTCAAGATTTTAAAGACCTTCAAAGTGATTCTATGTTCTGGAAGGATATTCACAATATATTATTATATGAAAACTCAGATTAACAAAATAAACATTTTTTAAAAACACAGAGGACAACATGTTCCTCACTCTACCTCAACAGAAGGTGTTTTTCTCTCCTGAATTTTAAAGTGAATTGTCCAGTATATACTTCTGGGAAGTCTATTATTCACTTTTTCTGAAGTCTAAAATCAAAACCCAATAAATTATCACCTTACATTTTAAAAGATGACTGTTATTTAAAAATAAAGAAAAAAAGTGCTGACAAGGTTGTTGGGAAATTGGAACCCTTGTATACTGTTGTAAGAGTATAAAGTGGTGCTGTCACTATAGAAAGCAATATGGCGATTGCTCAAGAGATACATGTATAAATCCTCTATATGAAGCATAAGTAAACAGTATAATGATGGTTGCCAGGAAACAGGGGTAGGAGATATGGGGAGTTGTTCAATTGGTATAAAGTTATGTTAATTAGTGCAGGTTTTTATTCCAATTTAAGCTGGGGGAATGAAATGGTTTATCAACGGAAAGGTGGTTTTCCTTGAAAGTCCTTTTCTTACTCCAAGTTTGTACACTGGAATCACCAACAATAAGGGTATATTAGGTCAGCAGCTTTGATTCATATTTTGAAGAACATATCACTTCCATAGTTAATAATAGCCAAGGTGAAGTCACTCAATTGTATCCAACTCTTTGCGACCCCACGGACTGTAACCTACTAGGCTTCTCCATCCATGGGATTCTCCAGGCAAGAATACTGTAGTGGATTGCCATTTCCTTCTCCAGGGGATCTTCCCAACCCATGTATCCAACCCGGGTCTCCTGCAGTGGCGGCAGACGCTTTAACCTCTGAGCCACCAGGGAAGCCCTTAATAATAGCCAAATACTTATATAATTACAGTAGGTGAAAGTGTAATCTGGAAATATTAGCCTTTACAGAAATGAATCTCTGAAATAGAGGCAATATTAAAGTGATTTCTTTGATCAGTTACAACTTAACTTACATTTGCTATAAGAATTTTGGTTAACCAGGAAGGTCAACATATATAATGATGCATAAATTAGATTTTTTTTTCTCTGGTACATTGTGGCACAACAGTATGGTATTCCATAACTAAAATTATATTTCAGCTCACATTTAAAAAGTCAGAAAGTTTCCATTAAAACATTGAATGGGAGATAAGATGAAACTCTTTGTAAGGACAATGATTTTATAGAGAAAATGCTTGAATTCAAGCTTCACATACCACCAGCTGTGGAGTCTTGAATTAGTTACTTAGCCTCTCTGGAGCACATCTGTATTTAATTTGATAAGAGTGCCTTTTCAAAAGATTACTAAATGAATTAATTGTTGTAAAGTCTTCAAAGAGAATCTGACATATTAATCACTCTATAAGTCATCATTCAAAAACAAAGCTTTTCTTTTTTTGTGTATTTTCTTGTTTGTCTTTGTATGCTCATCTGATTATTCTTTTCAGTATACTGTACTATGAACTATGATAGATACTAGAGTATTTTTTTTTTTTGGTTATTTTCTTGATTCTTTGTTAGTTTGGAACTGCATATTTTATATTATGGTGGTAAAACTGATCTGAAATCTCAAATACCTCTATATATCATTAGCACCCCCTCAAGTAAGCAGATGACTTATATCTTAAAGCTGTAAGAAATATCAAAAATATGTCGGTATACATAACATTATTATTAAACCTTTTAATAAAAATTCGGAGTCAATTAAAATGGGTACATTAGCACTAAATAACCTAAGTATAATTTATTGAAGCAATATAGATATGAAGCAATTAATTTAAACTAACCAAACTATGCTAACAAGCTAAGCAACTGAATATTTGAATCATAACTGTTAAACTTAGTTAATAGAATTTGTACTAGAAAAAATTTTTAATATTTTATTTTATATCTTAAATATTTTCAAGAGTCTCTTGATATTCTCCCTTACCTCTCCTACACTTTCATTCCAATATTCATATATATATATTTATGTTAAACTAGAGATTTAGTGTAAAAAACAACAGATATTTATCAATAGATAATTTTCCACTCAGATATTAAAATTAAAAATCCATTATGTTTCTAAAATTAAATTATGAGAATGAATTCTTTTTAACCTTAGATATTCATTATCACAGTAAAAGGTAAGGTTAGGATTTTCAATAACTAAAACATTGCATGTGTCATCCCAAATAAACTCTGTTCATTGCTAAATTTTTAAGTGGTAGCAAGAGTAAGTAGTTTATATTCAATATTTAAGAGACTTGTTCTAAATGCTTTATTATTCTTCATTTAGAAACATCATCCTAAGCAATTATGGTTAATTTTTTAGTACTGGTGTTTTATAGATGTTTTCTTCTGTAAATAATACAGAGCCCACTAACAGAGATCTGTGACAGTATACTTTAAAGAAAAAACAAACAAAAAAGATGTTCACAAGTGATCTCCGATAAAGCACAGCAAAATGCAGAATTTACAAGGAGTCATTAAAAACATTTTAGCACATTGACTACATCTAGCTCAATTTTCTAAGACACTTAGAAGAAATGTTTTTCTGTCAGAGAAGTAAAAATTCACAACCTAATTTATTATGTCTATCAGCTGAACTTTAACTTTTTTTTTTTTTTTGGTATCCAAAATGAAGGGTAATTTCAAGGTAGCAATCCCTTTTATGTTCTTGATTTACTGTCCAGAGGCTTCAATGTACAAAGATGCTTAGATACAGACATATGCTACTTTAGAAGCTAAATAAATAGAAAATAAAGTTCAAATACAAATTAGAAAATTGTTAATACTATTAAATTTAGAGAAAGAATGTCATTTTGTTCAGAGTTCAAGGTGTCTCAAGCAGCATAGGAGAAAACCCTATGAACTATTGGTCCTCATTGCTGATAGCTCTCTAGCTAATCCATGTATCCTTAAAGTGGCTTTCCAGTTTACTCCTGGGGAAATGCACATTATCCATGGGTTCACAGTCATGGAGAGCCTTAGGGAAAGTCTAAACATATATGTGTTCTTCTCTAAAACTGTTGTATCTGAAAATATCTCTCCTTTCACTTTTGAGCTTCTCCTATCATACACACAGAAGTCCCTTCTTTGTTCTGAAGTTTAAAATATCTGCTTATTTTTGCAGAAAGAGGAAAAAAATGGAAGAGACATTTAGCTAAACATTAAAAGAATGAGTCAACTGAACAAGTAGAATTAAGCACTAATTTGTACACTGGAATGGAAGCAGATCATTATGGAATGTGTTAATTTAGAGCAACTAATACTCAGTTCGGTCACTCAGTTATGTCCAACTCTCTGTGACACCCTAGTCTGTAGCACACCAGGCCACCCTGTCCATCACCAACTCCCGGAGTTTACCCAAACCCATGTCCATTGAGTCGCTGATGCCATCCAGCCATCTCATCTCCGTCGTCCCCTTCTCCTTCTGCCCCCAATCCTTCCCAGCATTAGAGTCTTTTTCAGTGAGTCAACTCTTCGCATGAGGTGGCCAAAGTATTGGAATTTCAAATTCAGCATCAGTTCTTCCAATGAATATTCAAGACTGATTTCCTTTAGGATGGACTGGATGGATCTCCTTGCAGTCTAAGGGACTCTCAAGAGTCTTCTTCAACTCTTCAGTTCAGAAGAATCAATTCTTCAGAGCTCAGCTTTCTTTATAGTCCAACTCTCACTTTCATACATGATTACTGGAAAAAAACATAGCTTTGACTAGACGGAGCTTTGTTGGTAAAATAATGTCTCTGCTTCTTAATATGCTGTCTGTGTTGGACAGAATGTGGTCTGAGAGTTATGTGGTCCACTGGAGAAGGGAATGGCAAACCATTTCAGTACTCTTGTCTTGAAAACTTCATGAACAGTATGAAAAGGCAAAAAGATAGGACATTGAAAAATGAACTCCCCAGGTTGGCTGGTGCCCAACATACTACTGGAGATTAGTGGAGAAATAGCTCCAGAAGGAATGAAGGGAGAGAATCAAAGCAAAAACAACACCCAGTTGTGGATGTGACTGGTGATAGAAGCAAGGTCTGATGCTGTAAAGAGCAATATTGCATAGGAACCTGGAATGTTAGGTACATGAATCAAGGCAAATTGGAAGTGGTCAAACAGGAGATGGTGAGAGTAAATGTCAATATTCTACGAATCAGAGAACTAAGATGGACGAGAATGGGGGAATTTAACTCACACGACCATTATATCTACTACTGTGGGCAGGAATCCCTTAGAAGAAATGCAGTAGCCATCATGGTCAGCGAAAGAGTTCAAAATGCAGTAATTGGATGCAATCTCAGAAACAACAGATTGATCTCTGTTTGTTTCCAAGGCAAACCATTCAATATCATGGTAATTCAAGTCTATACCTTGAGCAGTAATGCTGAAGAAGCTGAAGTTGAACGGTTCTATGAAGAACTACAAGACCTTTTAGAACTAACACCCAAAAAAGATGTCCATTTCATTATAGGGGACTGGAATGCAAAAGCAGGAAGTCAAGAAACACCTGGAGTAATAGGCAAATTTGGCCTTGGAGTATAGGATGAATTAAGGCAAAGGCTAATTGAGTTTTGCCAAGAGAATGCACTGGTCATAGCAAACACCCTCTTCCAACAACACAAGAGAAGCCTCTACACAAGGACATCACTAGATGGTCAACAACAAAATCAGATTGATTATATTCTTTGCAACCAAAGATGAAGGAGCTCTAGACAGTCAGCAAAACCAAGCCTAGTAAAACTGTGGCTCAGATCATTAACTCCTTATTGCCAAATTCAGACTTAAAGAAAGTGAGGAAAACCACTAGACCATTCAGGTATGACCTAAATCAAATCCCTTATAATTATACAGTCGAAGTGAGAAATACATTTAAGGGACTAGATCTGATAGAGTGCCTGATGAACTATGGACGGAGGTTCGTAACATTGTAGAAGAGACAGGGATCATGACCATCCCCAAGAAAAAGAAATGCAAAAAAGCAAAATGGCTCTTTGAGGAGGCCTTATAAATAGCTGTGAAAAGAACAGGAGAGAAAAGCAAAGGAGAAAAGAGAAGATATACCCATTTGAATGCAGATTTCCAAAGAATAGCAAGAAGAGATAAGAAAGCCTTCCTCAGGGATAAATGCAAAGAAATAGAGGAAAACAATAGAATTGGAAAGACTAGAGATCTCTTCAAGAAAATTCAAGATACCAGGAGAACATTTCATGCAAAGATGGGCTCAGTAAAGGACAGAAACTGTAGGTACCTAACAAAAGCAGAAGATATTAGAAGAGGTGGCAAGTATGTACAAAAGAAATGTACAAAGAAAAAATCTTCATGACCCAGATAATCTCGCTGTGTGATCACCCACACTCACCTAGAATCAGACATCCTGGAATGTGAAGTCAAGTGGGCCTTAGAAAACATCACTATGAACAAAGCTAGTGGAAGTGATGGAATTCTAGTTGAGCTATTTCAAATCCTAAAAGATGATGCTATGAAAGTGCTGCACTCAATATGTCAGCAAATTTGGAAAACTCAGCAGTGGCCACAGGACTAGAAGAGGTCAGATTAAAGAACATTAAAATAATAGGGTAATGAGTTTGGGTGTAATTTGTTAGGCAGTGGGAGCTTATGTGTAATTTTGAGCATAAAAGTAAAATAAAGGAAAAACAGAGAGTAGAACACAAATTGGAATTGTGCATGCCTGCATTTCAGTCCAAACTGTTTCAATGGAAAAAAACCTAGCTTCAATTTTCTCATACATAATACTGACTGCTAAATTATATTTAGGGGGTTGATGTGAAAATTAGATGAAATACTGTATATAAATCACCTAAGTGCTAGACAGATTATTAAATTATTAAATTTCAATGAATAGTAGCTATCCTAACAGCAAGTACTGTGGGGAACAGATTTATCTTTGAAGATACTTCACACAGAAACAATTGATTAAAAATATTAACTAGAGGCAATAAAATTCTGAGAAAGTCTGTTGCCATTGGATTAGGTAGTTGAATATGATAATGGGATACTATAGAGATGGAAGCTCTCTAGAATATGAGATGTCTATATGGATAATGGAGAGAAGAATGTGAGATTATACTGTCATTTTGAAATTTATCGTCTAGGAAATATTCCTGTCACACAATGGTAAGGAATTCAAGAAGAGAAATAGATTTAGGGAATAGATGATTTAGTTTAGAACATGTTTATTTTGTGGTTGATTTCACAGTGTCAGTGAAATGCCCAAGAAACATGTGGAACTGAAGGTTAGAAGAGAAATCAGAGCTCAAGATAAATTTAGGGCAGTAGATGTAAGGGAAGAAAACAACAACAACAAACAAATAGACAAGGAACTAAAAAGCAGAGGTTAAAATTAAAACTTTGTTTTGTGATTTTCTTAACCTTTTACAAAGTCCTCTAAGCTTCAATTTTATTTAAAAAATAAGTTGTTTCAGATTATTATACCAAAGATGAGTGATATATTGAATATTGAGTACTTTGTAATCTAAAATGCAATGTACAAGTAATAATGTTAAATAATTATTGAACTCTTACTAATAGAATAAGCACACATGCATAGAGAAATGAATGGCTTGGGGCACAACAAGCATAAGTAATGTTCCAAAGTCCTTATGGTTTGGAAGTGGTCAAGCTGGGCTAGATACTTAGGCAGATCAGGCTCCATAGGACTTGTATCAAACTACTACTGTTTTCACTTTCAAGTTATCAAGTATTACATTAAAACTTTATTTTTAAAGGAAATGTATTTTACTTAATTGTATATTTGTATCCCCAGTGCTTAGCAGATTTGTTCATTGTAATGACAAATGAATGTTCAACGAATTAATTGATATACATGGAGGTGATATATAAAGCCATAAAAAGTAAAGTATATCAAATGAGTTGCATATGGAGAAGAGGAAAGAAGCAAAGGGAAATGAGAGAATAGGCTGAAGAAGGGAATCATTTAGCATTAGAAATTTGTGTACTGTCACGGTCTTTGTAGACTAGACCTGGGGACTGGAGTCGACGAGAAGAGGGAGGCAGGGGACCCAAACCTCAAGTGAAACAAGGGTGCTTTATTTGCAGAAATGCATGCTTAAATATTATCATACAAGGCAGCTTTAGGCATTAAAAATAATTGATCAAAAACAAAGCCAAGCAAATAAAAATCTTCAAAGGGCCAGAAAGCATTCAATATCTTGAGTAAGAGGGGCATAACTGAAAAGGTCACGTAAGGGAGTCACTGAAAGGAATCCAAGCAGGGGCCTTTCTCATGATCTCAGTCCTGAGAACTGCGTGCAGCTCTGCTCACTCCTATTTTCAAGGAACTGATAAGGAACAGAGAGTCCTTGAGAAACAGTACACAAAAGAAGAACATATTGGATCCCTTAATGTTGAACGTCCCCTGACAGTGTACCTTCGTAGGAATCTGGCTTTTACCCTGATCTTCACATTTGGGAAATCTACCCAGTAATAACTGGTCTCCTTTTCCACCTCTCATTCACTTTTCCCCAATAAAAGGAAGGATGATTACCTGATTATAAATTTGGGAGAAAGTTTTGAACATATTAACTTAAGAATCTTTGTCAAATCTTTCCTGATTCATACTTTTTCAGAGATAAGTAATATAACTGCTTCAGAAGCGCTGAAACTGTTCACCTGCATCAGTAAATCTATATATTTCAGAGGTTAAAATACCAAAGTCCACTGGAACTCTTTCTTCCAGGATATGACTTCTAATCTAACTGCTGCTGCTAAGTCACTTCAGTCTTGTCTGATTGTAGGCATAAAGTCAATTTTTAATGTCTGTTTGACTCTTGAGTCTGTGTCCACTTGATTCCAATTTAAGCGAGATTATTTATTGGATCCTTTCAAACTCCAACAGTATATATATATACATATATATGTATGTATGTATGTATATATATATATAATTGTTCTTGCCCACCATGATTGGAATCCATTCTTTACTGGCTGGATATCTCAGCTCCACAAAGTATTTCTGGCCTTCTTCCCCAAGAATGGTAATGTCATTTATCTAAACTTGCTTCTTACTTTGTGACTGTAATGATTTACCTCTCTAGAAGTACCTGACCTAATAAAGAGTAGTTACTTTAGAAAACCAGATCAGGTTTAAAGTCCTAGCCTCCTCCTATGATGGAGTTTCACAATTTCTGGGGAACTGACTACGTCTGAAAGTACCTACAGGACCAGTTCAAAATAAAGATTATCTTTCATATACCAGCTTCCCTGGTGGCTCAGACAGTAAAGAGTCTGTCTACAATGCAGAAGACCCGGATTTGATCCCTGGGTTGGGAAGATCCCCTGGAGAAGGAAATGGCAACCCACTCCAGTACACTTGCTTGGAAAATCCCATGGATGAAGGAGCCTGAGAAGCTACAGTCCATGGCGTCGCAAAGAGTCAAACATGACTGAATGCCTTCACTTTCCTATGTAGCTAAGGGAAAGACTAGAGATATATAGAAATTCAGAGGTTGAAGACATGTAGGACCCAACTACACTTCAATTAAAAAAATAATAATAATAAGACATGCAGGTTGTAAAACAAGAGTCACAGTCCAGAGCAAATATTTAAAAATAATTGCCAAACCTGAATTTATTATTTTAATTGTATACATTAGGCACACAGACAGATTAAAAGTCTTAGCTCATTCCCCATTGTTTCATGCAGAGCATTCTAGGATATTTTATAGCTCAAGACAATTATGAGATCTATGGAAACATTTGAGAAATAAGTATTATGAGAGATTTAGAAATAGAAACTACTGGAGGAGGGAGTTGGATGTGAGAAAGCAGAAAGAAAATAGGCATTATTTCTCTTTCAACCTGAATGCTAATAGAAAGAAGGATATTATAGGAATGAAAGAGATTTATATTTTAAGCAATATAACACCCATATAGAAAGATGAACTAATTATGTATGCACAGTTTAATGAATTGCTAGAATAAATAGTGCCAGGTCAAGAAATATAGAATCGCTAGATCCCATTAATCTTTTCATGTTCTCTCTCAATCACTAACCCCTTCATCTTTTCCAAAGATAATGACTATCTTTACTTCTGCTGAAATTGTTTATTTATATCTGCTTTTGACATTACCTATACATTAAATTATGGGCTTCCCAGGTGGCACCACTGGTAAAGAACTTACCTGCCACTGAAGGAGACTTCAGAGACAAAAACTCGATCACTGGGTCAAGAAGATCCCATGGAGGAAGTCATGGCAACTCACTCCAGTATTCTTGCCTAGAGAATCCCACAGACAGGAGCTTTGCAGGCTACAGAGCATATCATCACAAAAAGTAGGACTTGATTGAAGTGATTGAGCATGCATGTATACATTAAATTATATCATGTATTCTTTTGCATATGACTACTCTAGTTTAACATTTTTAAATGTTTATATTGCTGTAGTTAAATAATCATCATTGCTGAATAACATTCCATTGTATTAATGTACACAATAAGTATTTATGCTTTCTGTTGGTAATGGCCAATTCTGTTTATTATGAAATAAGTCCTGATAAAAATTGATCAAAATTAATGAATTTTAGTGTACGTATAGAAGAAAGATGTGTATAAGAGACAGGTATGTGAGAAGAAGTTTAGAAGAAGAAGACGAATAGAAGAAAGAAGACAAAGAAGAAAAGAAGAAGAAGGTGAAAAGAAAAGAAGGGGAAAAGAAATAGAAGAAGAAGAAAAAGAAGGTAAGAAGAAGAAGAATGTGAAAAGAAGAAGAACAAGTAGAAGGTGAGAAGAAGAAGCAGAACAAGAAGTTGAGAGGAATAATAATAAGAAGAAGATGGTGAGAAGAATAAGAAGAAGAAGGTGTAAAGAAGAAGAAGAAGAAGAAGAAATGAAAAAGAAGGAGAGAANCTCAATAATTTCCATGAAATCAATCCCTTCATGTAAACTCCACAGTTATTATTATGTAGGTCTCTATTTTTTCCCCCCTGAAACTTTGAAGAATATTTACAGACATCATTATACTTTACCATGAATATATATCTTCAAAGAACATGAATATCCTCCTATACAGCTAAAGGATCCCTATCAGACACTTAATACAGTTAATAATATTTCTGAAATAAGAATATCAGTTTATATTCAAATCACCCCAAACACTTTACAAATGTACATTTTAAAGTTTCTGATTCAGAGTACTATCAAAGTTTTAGCATTCAATTTTGGCCTTCCTATTGAAGGATATTTTCACTCTGTATAGAATTTTGAGCTGAAAATTTGGTTTGTCTTTAGGTACTTAAAGATATCATTCCACTGTCTTCTGGTTACCATAGTTTATGGTGATAAAGAGTAATTTGTATTGTTGGTGCCTCTTTGGTATGTGTCAGCCTCTTTTCAAGATTATCCTTTTATCTCTATTTTCCAGAAATATAGCTATAATGTGCATAGGTTGGATACTATTTTATTGTATCCATTTTGGAGTCACTCAGATTTTTGAATCTGTAAGTTATACTCAACAAAATTTGGGAAATTATTGGTCATTATTTCTTCAAATATTTTTTACACCATTCCCTCTTCTCTTCTTGGGCTCCAAATTCCACAAAATTTAGAGTTTTTAATATTGTCCCTCGTTTATCTATGCATTTATTTAATTTTTAAAAATATTTGTGCTTCTTTTCTACATATCAGATGATTTCCCTAGACCTGTCTTCAAGTTCAACATTTTTTCTATTATCTCCATTCAGTTTTTGAGCTCATCTTGTGAATTTTTTATTTCAATTATTGTACATTTTAGAGTTAAATATTTCATTAGTTTTGTTTATAATTTCTATCTTTCTGGTTAGTTTTCCAATCATTGCATTCATTCTGAGCATATTTTTTCTTATCTTAGTTAGTATGGTATATTAACCACTTATCCCTTTCTGACAATTACCACATCTGAATAATCTTGGACTTGGTTTTCTTTTCCCAATAAAATTTGACATATTTTCTTGTTTTATTTTTTTTATGTTGAGTAATTTAGCTTTAATTTTAGTAAGTAATTAAATTGAGATTAATTTTAGCTTTCTATAAGTTTTAAATACTTTGGTAGAAACTCTTGATTCTGATACTGTCATCTGAAGAGTGTTAATATTTTGTTTCAGCAGGCATTCATCTTGAAAAGATGGAAAACATTTATTTGAGATTAAAAATCAAAATTTAATCTTATATTGTTTATTTTTAGTGAGCTGTTTGGAGTTTAACCTGAACATGCATGTTTCAAAGGTTAGTCCAATATTTGATTTTATGTGTAGAAATTACTCTGCCCTCTGGTTTGCTCCCTTTAAAACTTTACTCTCTGGCATTTCAGGCCATAAAGACTGAAGTTTCTCTGTCAGTTCACCTACTCCATATAGAACTGACTGCAAACCTTCCCTCAGATTAAAAGTCATAAAAACATGGGCATGGATAAAGTCATTCCATGCCCTTTCTTTTGGATTAGTTTTCTATCTTTAAATATAATTTCATCATAAATTTAGTGCCTTAAGCTGGAGACAGTTAGTATATCACAGATGGGTCAATAGTCTGGACATGTCTTCTACTCAGTGTCTCACAAATTTAAACTTAGTTATCAGCCACAAAATATTTTCTTCTGGAGTGTGGTGTCTTCTTCTATCACGAGTTATTAGCCAAATTTAGTTTCTAGCAGTTTTAAGAGTGAAGGCCTCATTTACTCAACTAATGTCCTGAGGTACATATTTGGACAGTATTAATATTTTACAAATCCAAATAATTTTTTTCTTTTTTTTTAATTGAAGTATATTTGGCTTATAATATTTTATTAATTTCAGGCAAACTATATAGGGCTTCCCTCATAGGTCAGTTGGTAAAGAATCTGCCTGCAACACAGGAGATATAGGTTCGATCCTGGAGTCAGGAAGATGAAAATCCCCTGGAGAAGGAAATAGCAACACACTGAAGTATTCCTGCCTCTTGAAAAACCTATGTGCAGGTCAGGTAGCAACAGTTAGAACTGGACATGGAAAAACAGATTGGTTCCAAATAGGAAAAAGAGTATGTCAAGGCTGTATATTGTCACCCTGCTTATTTAACTTCTATGCAGAATACATCANATATTCTTGCCTGAAGAATCCCATTCACAGAGGAGCCTGGAAGGATACAGTCCATGAGGTTGCAAGTCAGACATGGCTTAGTGACTAAACCGCAACCACAACATAGTGATTCAATTTTTTTTCTAAATTATACTCAATACAAAGTTACTCTAAATTTTGGCTGTATTCCTTGTACTGCACATAACACATCATGACATTTATTTTATATACAGTAATTGCAAATTCCTCTTAACATCCTACCTCTATCTTGTCTCTCCCTCCTTACCTTTCCCAGTGGTAACCATTAGTTTGTTCTTTTTGTATATGAATCTGTTTTTGTTTTGTTATATTTATTCATTAGTTTTACTTTAAAAATTTCATATATAGTGATAACATACAATATTTGTCTACTCTATCTAACTTTTTTTCAGCAAGTGTAACACCCTCTGGGTCCATTCATGTTATTGAAAATGGCAGAATTTCTTTTTCTTTTTATGGGTGAATTTATACACACGCACACACACACACCCCATGTATGAAGAGAAAGTGAAAGTGAAGTCACTCAGTCATGTCCGATTCTTTGCCATCCCATAGACAGTAGCCTACCCACATATGAAAGAGTAAAGAAGACATGGTGTACTTTACGCTTTCATATGTGGGTTCAATGGCTTGGCTAGTATAAATAATGATGTCATAAATACTGGGGTGCATATCTTTTGGAATTAGTATTTTCATTTTCCTTGCGTATATATTTGAGAGTGGTTTGATTCGCTTAGGTTTATTTCCAAATGAAACTCTTTTTTTTCAAAAGTACATTTTAAAATCAAGAACTTTGTTAAAGTTGAGTGGATTTTTGAAGGACTCAACTTCTTTCAACAAATTTGAGCTATGATGGCTGAATACCCACATAGTATAATAGACATCATATTACTGTTTTAATTTTGACATATTTACTAATTTATTTTAGCAGTCTGAATTTTCTCTTTAAACTTTACTGTTAAAACTGAATCACCCATCTCTTAAATATTTATTTATTAAAAAGAAAATCAAAATTACTGAATTTTCCATAAATAAAAAGGTAATTTCTTCAAAATTAATTGTGAAGAAATTTATAAAAACAGCTTTTAAAATACTGAGACATTTTACATAAAGAAGGGAATTCAGTTTAGTCTTTCTGATAAAATCACATCAAATAACAAAAGCCATCTGATGCCTTTTCTTTTCCACTTTAGACTTAGTAGCATTATCATAACTTTGTTTGAAACAAAAATGACTTGAGCCAAAGTGCTACATTCTTTGTAGGCTCTCTTGCAGCTTTGTCATATAAATAAGTTTCTACCTGAAACACACAGATGATGATTGGAGCTTGAGCTATACTATGTTTTAGGATGGAACTTATGTACCATAATGGTGCAGGAAACAATAAAACTTTTACTGTCTATAGAAAGTAAAAGGACAGTGTAGTCATTATACCAGGTTTCACTGCCTCTATGTCTGGAGTTATAGATGGACAAAACACATTCTATTTTGCTAATCAACTATTTTTTGAGGCTTTGGTTCTATAATACAAATATATGCTAGTCGATAGAGACAATTCATGTCAAACATTGAAAATATTGTAATGATAAACCAGAATTTTAAAAAAAATAGTCTAAAATTAAACAGAAATTAATTTAAATGGTTCAGGATTTGATCAGATTCAAGACTTAAATATAAAATAGATTTTAGCTGTCCAGTTTACCTAGCAATACTATTGATGAGAATCTTTCCTTCATTTTATATTCTTGCCTCCTTTGTCACAAATTAATTGACCATATATGTGTGAGTGTATATTTAGGCTTTTTATCCTGTTCCATTGATCTGTATGTCTGTTTTTCTGCCCATACCATACTGTTTTGTCTACTGTAGCTTTCTAGTATAATCCGAAGACAGGATTTTGACTACTTCAGCCCCATTCTATTTTCTCTAGATTGTTGTGGCTATTTTTTTTTAATAAAAATAATAAAATATTTTGTTCTATTTCTTTAAAAAGTGACATTGGTAATTTGATAGAAGTTGCAGTGAATCTGTAGATTGCTTTGGATAGTATGGTTATTTTACAATATTGATTCTTCTAATCTATTAACATCTGTCTTTCCATCCGTTTGTGTCGTCTTCTTTAACTTTCATCAACATTTAATAGTTTTCAGAGTATAGGTCTTTTGCATCAAATTATATAATGAAATTAGAACATTCTGTAACACCGTATACACAAAAAACTCAAAATGAATTAAATACCTAAATGTAAGACTGATTACTACAAAACTTCTAGAGGGAAACACAGGCATAACACACTTTGACATAAATCACAGCAATATTCTTTTTGTATTTGTCTCCTAGATTAATGGAAATAAGAACAAAAATGTGAGCTTTTGAGGCCATTTTGTTTTTCCAGCTCCCAAGTTGTGGGTTCAAGCCAAAACTAAAATGGCATGTGGGAAAAATCTTAAAAAAAAAAAAAAAAAAAAAAAACCAGTATGGAGCCACAGAGAAAAACTTTATTATAATGTTTTTCCTCAATTTCTATAACATGTATTCACCTTCATATTATCTCAGCAAGCAAGATTCTATACAGGTTTTATAAAAATAAGTTTGAACCTGAAAGCAAAGCAATTATGATTAAAAACATTCAACTTATAATAACACTGTAATTTAAGTATCTTGAGACAGTAACAATCACTGAATTTGAGATATATGACTTAACCTGAACATAAAAAAAAAAGTAAGAAAAAAAGAAGTATTTAGCTTCTTGTCATTTGAGTCTAATTATTTCCTCTGGCTATAATTTACAATAATTTTTTTTCCCTGAGCACTTATAATTAATTCAATTATTTCCCCACACATTTACAGAAATCCCAGCATCCCAAAGCCAGGTTTACCTGTCAAGTGTATTCAAAATGTATACTTTAAAACAGAGTTACTAATAGCTACAAAAAATGCCCCTTAAGCCGAATTTATAGCCAGTACAATCAATACTAAATTAGATAAAATTTTAAAGTTATTTTTTTCTGTACTCTGCCCCTTTTAATTTTTTTTCCAATGATACGATCTGTCACTGCAATTCTCTAAATTTTAACATCCGTAAACCCTATCCCAAGACACGCTTCTAAATCTTTTATCTTCAAATTTTCTGTGTTGTGAAATCTCTATTCTGTTAAAAGTTCATAGAGATCTCTTCTATTTTTTCTTTCTTTCTTTTTTTCTTTCTTTCAGAAAGATACTTTGTGAAAGTTGTAAAAGTGCCAGGACATTTTCTTGCTGCCCTCTTGCTTCTCCACTATACATTAGGCTTCAGTCTGAGGATTATTGGCCCTAAACCTGTGAAGCAGAAGCATTAGTTGCAACCCCATGGGCTGTAGCCCACCAGGTTCCTCTGTCTATGGAATTCTCCAGGTAAGAATACTGGAGTGAATTTCCATTCCCTGCTCTTTACCAGCTGAGCTACCAGGAAAACCCCCAAGGTAAATTAGTAGGTCTTAAATGATAAATTCATTCAAATATTTTAATCTCCATAAGCCGTTGAGTCTCCTCTCTACATTAAACTATAAGAGATTAGGTATTTCCATGTCACACACAGTGGATTACCTTTTGACTCAAATTTCAACTAACCAAACAAGCAAACTGTTGTTGACCTTCCTAACTCCCTTTCCAACTGCAACATTAAATGCAGAGTCTCTGTTTAGTGGCTCCATATCAAGAAATTCAGCCAGATCCATTGTTATGTTCCTCCCATCATTATTCCATATAATTAGTAAAACCATCCCAACATATTCTCTGGATTTCTGTCTGTATAAATTTGAAAATTCAAGCAGTTCTTTTGGAGTGAAGCATATTCCTCATGGATCATAATTTATTTCTCATCTTTAGAGGCCTACTCTGGCTTCCCTGGTGGCTCAGATCTTAAAAAAAAATTCCCTACAATACAGGAGACTCAGGTTCAGTCCCTGAGTTGGAAAGATCCCCTGGAAGGAGGCATGGCAACAACTCCAGTATTCTTACATGGAAAATTCTATGGGCAGAGTTGCCTGGCAGGCTACAGTATTCCATAGTGTCACAAAGAGTCAGACGGAACTGAAGCAACTTAGCACTGACTTGAATGGAGTTATAGGTACAGACATAAACAGAAGTGGTCAGGAGTGGGCCCTCAGAAAAATCAGGATAGTTTTTCAAGGCAATGGACTAGTTCAAAATTGGAAAAAGGAGTACATGAAGGATGCATATTGTCACCCTGGTTATTTAACTTACAAGCAGTGTTCAGTTCAGTTCAGATCAGTCACTCAGTTGTGTCTGACTCTTTGCAAACCCATAGAATGCAGCATGCTTCCCTATCCATCACCAAATACTGGAGTCTGCTAAAACTCGTGTCTATTGAGTCAGTGATGCCATCAAACCATCTTATCCTCTGTCATCCCCTTCTCCTCCTGCTTTCAATCTTTCCCAGCATTGGTCTTTTTCAATGAGTCACTTCTTCCCATCAAGTGGCCACAAGTATTTGAGCTTCAGCTTCAGCATTAGTCCTTACAATGAATATCCAGGTCTGCTTTCGTTTAGGATTTACAGGTTTGATCTCTTTGCAGTCCAAGGGACTCTCAAGAGTCTTTTCCAACACCACAGTTCAAAAGCATCAATTCTTCAGTTCTTAGCTTTCTTTATGTTCCAGCTTTCACATCTATGCATGACTACTAGAAAACCATACTTTTAACTAGATGGACCATTGTTGGCAAAGTAATGTCTCTGCTTTTTAATATGCTGACTAGGTTTGTCATAGCTTTTCTTTCAAGAAGTGAGTGTCTTAATTTGATGGCTGGAGTCACCATCTGCAAGGATTTTGGAGCCCAAGAAAATAAAATCTATCACTGTTTCCATTGTTTCCCCATCTATTTACCATGAAAAGATGGGACCAGATGCCATGTCTTTGTTTTTTGAATTTTTTGAGGTTTTTTTTTTTTTTTGAGTTTTAAACCAGCTTTTCACTCTCCTCTTTCACTTTCATCAAGAAACTCTTGAGTTCCTCTTCACTTTCTACGGATAAGGGTGGTGTCATCTGCATCTTTGAGGTTATTGATATTTTTCCCAGCAATCTTGATTCCAACTTGTGCCTCATCCAACCCTGGCATTTCACATGATGTACTCTGCATATAAGTTAAATAAGTAAGGTGATAATATATAGCCTTGACATACTTCTTTCTCAGTTTGCAACTAGTTCATTTTTCCATGTCAAGTCCAACCTGTATGCAATGTACATCATGTGATATGCTGGGCTGGATGAAGCACAAGTTGGAGTCAAAATTGCCAGAGGAAACATCAATAACCTCAGATATGCAGATGTCACTACCCTCATGACAGAAAATGAAGAGGAAATAAAGAGCCCCTTGATGAAGGTGAAGGAACAGAGAGGAAAAGCTGGCTTGAAGCTCAGCCTTCAGAAAATGAAGACCATGGCATCTGGCCCTATCACTTCGTGGCAAATTGATGGGGAAATAATGGAACCAATGACAGATTTTATTTTCTTGGGCTCCAAAATCACTGCAGACTGTGACTGCATCCATGAAACTAAAAGACACTTACTCCTTGGAAGAAAAGCTAGAGGAAACCTAGACAGCATATTAAAAGAAGAACATGAAAGTATTAGTTTCTCAGTCATGTCTGAATCTTTGCAACCCCATGGACTGTAGTCTACCAGGCTCCTCTGTCCATGGGGATTCTCGAGGCAAGAATATTGGAATAGGTTGTTATTCCCTTCTCCAGAGGATCTTCCTAACCCAGGGATCGAGCTCGAGTCTCCTGCATTGTAGACATTCTTTACCATTTGAGCCACGAGGGAGGCCTTGCCAACAATGATCTGTATGGTCAAAGCTATGGTTTTTCCAGTAGTCGTATATGGGTGTGAGAGTTGGACCATAAAGAAGGTTGAGTGCCTAAGAAATAATGCTTTCAGACTGTGGTGTTGGAGAAGACTCTTGAGAGTCCCTTGGACAGCAAGGAGATCAGCAGCTGCTGCTGCTGCTGCTGCTAAGTTGCTTCAGTCAACTCCAACTCTGTGTGACCCCATAGATGGTAGCCCACTAGGCTCCTCTGCACCTGGGATTCTCCAGGCAAGAATACTGGAGTGGGTTGCCATTTCCTTCTCCAATGCATGAAAGTGAAAAAGTGAAAGTGAAGTCAGTCAGTCATGCCCGACTCTTAGCGACCCCATGGGGGGCTGTAAGGCTCAGAGAACCGCACTCTGAAAAGGACACGGAGACAGCCTCTAGTGGACTGACAAAGTTTATTATCTAATTGTGTAGTTTTATAATTTTCAGGGAATAGAGCATAAGGCTGACTTGCACGTAGCATTCCAGATAAACATTAAATCGTTCAAGCATAAAATACACTTCCCACCGCCCAGGCCATAACTTAGCTTTGGCAAAACTCTAAAGGGAGTCTTATCATGAAACAACAGTCCTTGCTCTCAGAAACAGGTGGTCAGAAGGAAGCCTTCAAACGCCTCAAGGCCGGGCGTATTGACCCTTCGTCATCCATTCCCAGCCTTGGGCACTCAGTGAATGCTCATAACTCTTTGTTATGCTCGTCCCAGCTTTTAACCTTCGTCATGAGTGGAGTAAATACATTTTCAGTATTTGCTTAAAGCCTTCCAGCTCCTCCACATTTCCTCCTTTTTTTCTCAAGAGCAAGGACTGCTGCAGCCATGGTTGCTCCTGTTTTTTGGGCGGCAGTGGCTCGAGCACATAACGTTTAGAATCCTATAAGAACAATAACAAACAATAAACAAATCAGCGTGTAAGAAGCCATCATATGGGGTACCCAATTTTTTGGATTTAGAAAGGAAATACTAGAGAATAGTGTATTATAGAAGCCAATGTTATATAACACAGGGGGAATGCTGCTGAAGGTAGACGTGATTTGTATTTGTTGATCTATCTGAGCTTGTTGGGTCCAGAGATCATGAGAATCTTTTTTCCAAGCAATAATGAAATCATGATTTTGAATAGAATTATATAATGCCATTCCAGAAACTGTACCAACAGTTACAATTGAAATAATACCAACTATGGTAGCTATAATCTAGCCTTTTTTTGGTTGTTGTTTTTAGGGATTCTCTCAGAACAAAGACAACAACATGGAATCTGACTAAGGTTCAGAAATCTTAAGTGGAAGCCACAAATCAGTCCTTTGCTGGACTAAAAAATACTGTCTTTAGTAACATTAATTGGCACACTATGATTTAAACAAGTATACAAATGACAGTACAGGACATAATTGAGTCATTACTCCTAAATTGTCCAATAGCAAAAAGATAGGGTGCATTTACACAAGCACGAACATAACCAGTAAAATTATACTCAATAGTATAATTTTGTGGGATAGAAACATGTGCATAAGCATATGAGACGCTAAACCGAGACAAACAAGCAGGAATTTTCCAAAGATGCCAGTGTTTAGAAACCAGGACTGGACTGATTATCCGGAGTCCGGGAGGTGAAAGACCTCCGTTGTATCAGTTCAAAAGTTCATCGCGTTGATGCCAGAGTCCTGTTTGTGTTTTGTTAAAACGTAGTGCTGAAATATTATACCATTGGCAGGTGTTATTATTTTCTTGTGATTCTGAGCAATTCACAAAGACTCTATGAGGCCCCCAATCAACAAAGTCATGTTGGCGTGAACAGAAACTTTTCTAAACCTTCCTCTACAGGTGGATCAGTCCATTCCTGGCACAGACGACTTTTTCTTTTAAGATACGTTGTCACAGGGAGGCTCAGAAGGCATCTGTTGCAATTTCTGTTTTAGTGCTGTGACCGGTCAGGGGGTGTGGAGCAAGTTCTGTCCATCTTCTGACTCTTTTAAGTAGGACCCACTGCTTGGTTCCATCATCTAAAATGACAAGATAGTATCCCTTGCCTAGGAACTTAAGTGTTCCTGGCCACCATTGATTAAGACATTTAACCCAAACAGCAGTTTGTTCAGGCATATGCGAGGGTGAATAAGAAAAATTCACTCTGTTCGTGTTTCCTGACTGTGTAGAGGCAAAATGGCTTTACATCCATAGGGGCCCCTTAGTTTATTTCCCCTGTTTTGTTTATTAAGAATGACCTTGAGTGTACGGTGGGCCCATTCAAAGATAGCTTGACCTTGAGGGTTGTACGGGATGTCAGTAAGATGGCAAATATTTTATAGATGTATGAAATCACGGAAAGCATTGGCTATAAAAGCAGGATCATTGTTTGTTTTGATGTAGACAGGGATCTCCATCATTGAAAAACATTGTAGAAGAGCTGTGACGGCAGCTTTAGTAGTCTCAGCGGTGGAAGGAACCCACCTGGCTCCCTCGTCCCTGGGATTCTCCAGGCAAGAGTAGTGGAGTGGGTTGTCATTGCCTTCTCCAGGAGATCAGCTAGTCAATCCTAAAGAAAATCAACCCTGAATGTTAATTGGAAGGACTGATTTTAAAGCTGAAGCTCCAGTACTTTGACCAGCTGATGAGAAGGGCCAACTAATTGGGAAAGACCCTGATACTGGAAAAGATTGAGGGCAGGAGAAGAAGGGGATGACATAGGATGAGATGGTTGGATGGCATCACTGACTCAATGGGCATGAGTTTGAGCAAGCTCCAGGAGATGGTGAAGGACAGGGAAGCCTGGTGTGCTGCAGTTTATGGGTCACAAAGAGTTGGACATTACTGACAGAATGAACTCAGCTGAACTTGCAAAGAAATAATCTCAGGAAACCTTGTTTAGCAAGAATACAACCTCAGGCAATGCAGGATTAATCTCAGATGGGAGAANTTTATGGGTCACAAAGAGTTGGACATTACTGACAGAATGAACTCAGCTGAACTTGCAAAGAAATAATCTCAGGAAACCTTGTTTAGCAAGAATACAACCTCAGGCAATGCAGGATTAATCTCAGATGGGAGAAAGAGAGCTACTTCCACTGGAGATGGAGAGTCTTCTCTTAATAGGAAGTAGAAAGTTTATTTCTTCTAGCAAAAGATTATCTGAATTTTGGGCTGCAGTGTCTGAGCTTTGTCAGGATATTTCGANTTCAGTCGTTTAGTCGTGTCTGACTATTTGCGACCCCATGAATCACAGCATGCCAGGCTTCCCTGTCAATCACCAATTCCCAGAGTTGACTCAAACTCATGTCCATCGAGTCAATGATGCCATCCAGCCATCTCATCCTCTGTCGTCCCCTTCTTTTCCTGCCCCCAATCCCTCCCAGCTTCAAAATCTTTTCCAATGAGTCAACTCTGCATGAGGTGACCAAAATACTGGAGTTTCAGCTTCAACATCAGTCCCTCCAATGAACACCCAGGACTGATCTCCTTTAGGATGGACTGGGTGGATCTCTGTTCAGTCCAAGTGACTCTCAAGACTCTTCTCCAACACCACAGTTCAAAAGCATCATTTTANACTGGAGTTTCAGCTTCAACATCAGTCCCTCCAATGAACACCCAGGACTGATCTCCTTTAGGATGGACTGGGTGGATCTCTGTTCAGTCCAAGTGACTCTCAAGACTCTTCTCCAACACCACAGTTCAAAAGCATCATTTTATTGGCGCTCAGCTTTCTTCACAGTCCAACTCTTACATCCATACATGACCACTGGAAAAATCATAGACTTGACTAGAGGAGCATTTGGCGGCAAAGTAATATCTCTGCTTTTCAAAATTCTATCTAGGTTGATCATAACTTTCCCTCCAAAGAGTAAGTGTCTTTTAATTTCATGGCTGCAGTCACCATCTGCAGCGATTTTAGAGCCCCCCAAAATAAAATTTGACACTGTTTCCACTGTTTCTCCATCTATCTGCCATGAAGTGATGGGATCAGATGCCATGATCTTAGTTTTCTGAATGTTAGTTTTACGCCATCTTTTTCACTCTCCTCTTTCACTTTCATCAAGAGGCGTTTTAGTTCCTCTTCAATTTCTTCCATAAGAGTGGTGTCATCTGCATATCTGAGGTTATTGATATTTCTCCCGGCAATCTTGATTCCAGCTTGTGCTTCTTCTAGCCCAGTGTTTCTCATGATGTACTCTGCATGTAAGTTAAATAAACAGGATATACACCCTTGACGTACTCCTTTTCTAATTTGGAACCAGTCTGCTGTTCCATGTCCAGTTCTAACTGTTGCTTCCTGACCTGCATATAGGTTTCTCAAGAGGCAGGTTAGGTGGTCTGGTATTCCCATCTCTTTCAGAATTTTCAACAGCTTATTGTGGTCAACACAGTCAAAGGCTTTAGCATAGTCAATAAAGCATAAATAGATGTTTTTCTGGAACGCTTTTGCTTTTTCAATGATCCAGTGGATGTTGACAATTTGATCCATTCTTCCTCTGCTTTTCCTAAAACCAGCTTGAACATCTAGAAGTTCACTGTTCATGTACTGCTGAAACCTGGCTTGTAGAATTTTGAGCATTACTTTACTAGCTTGTGAGATGAGTGCAATTGTGTGGCAGTTTGAGCATTCTTTGGCATTACCTTTCTTTGGGATTGGAATGAAAACTGACCTTTTCCAGTCCTGTGTCCACTGCTGAGTTTTCCAAATGTGCTGGTATATTGAGTGCAGCACTTTCACAGCATCATCTTTCAGGATTTGAAATAGCTCAACTGGAATTCCATCATCTCCACTAGCTTTGTTCATAGTGATGCTTCCTAAGACCCACTTGACTTCACATTCCAGAATGCCTGGCTGTAGGTAAGTGATCACACAA
>SJYW01001199.1:256890-272279 GCA_006410735.1 Raphicerus campestris | reverse complement strand
ATAGAACAGACTTTTGGCTTCTGAGGGAGAGGGAGAGGGTGGGATGATCTGGGAAAATGGCACTGAAACATGTATACTATCATATAAGAAATGAAGTGCCAGTCTATGTTCAATACAGGATACAGGATGCTTGGGGCTGGTGTACGGGATGATCCAGGGAGATGGTGTGGGGTGGGAGGTGGGAGGGGGATTTGGCATTGGGAGATCGTGTACACCTGTGGCTGATTCATGTCAATGTATGCAAAACCAGTACAGTATTGTAAAGTAGAATAAAGCATTAAAAAAAAAGAAATATAAGTTGAATGTATATGCATTAACTTTTATTAATGGACCTGGAATTAATGAATGGACTTGGAATGTTAGGTCCATGAATAAAGGCAAATTGAAAGTGGTCAAACAGGAGATGGCAAGAGTAAATGTCGACGTTTTAGGAATCAGCAAACTAAAATGGACTGGAATGCATGAATTTAACTCATGACCCTAATATCTGCTACTGTGAGCAGAAATCCTTTAAAAGAAACACAGTAGCCATCATGGTCAACAAAAGAGTCCAAAGTGCAGCACTTGGATGCAATCTCTGAAATGACAGAATCCTCATTGCCAAATTCAGACTTAAATTGAATAAAGTGGGGAAAACCACCAGACCATTCAGGTATGATCTAAATAAAATTCCTTATAATTATACAGTAAGAGTAAAAAATAGATTGAAGGTACTAGATCTGATAGACAGAGTACCTGATAAACAATGGATGTAGGCTCGTGGCATTGTACAGGAGACAGGGATCAAGACCATCCCCATGAAAAAGAAATGCAAAAAAGCAAAATGTCTGTCTGAGGAGGGCTTACAAATAGCTGTGAAAAGAAGAGAAGCAAAAAGCAGAGGAGAAAAGGAAAGATATACCCAATTGAGTGTGGAGTTCCAGAGAATAGCAAGGAGAGATAAGAAAGTCTTCCTCAGTGATCAATGTAAAGAAATAGAGGGAAAAAAAAATAGAATGATAAAGACTAGAGATCTCTTCAGGAAAATTAGAGGTACCAAGGGGACATTTCTTGCAAAGATGGGCTCAATAAAGGACAGAAAGGCTATGGACCTAACAGAAGCAGAAGATATAAAGAAGAGGTGGCAAAAAAAAAAAAAAAAAAAAAAAGGAAGAACTATACAAAAGAGATCTTCACGACCCTATAATCATGATGGAGTGATCACTCACCTAGAGGCAGATCCTGGAATGTGAAGTCAAGTGGGCCTTAGAAAGCATCACTACAAACAAAGCTAGTGGAGGTGATGGAATTCCAGTTGAGCTCTTTAAATCCTGAAAGATGATGCTGTGAAAGTGCTGCACTCAATATGCCAGCAAACTTGGAAAACTCAGCAGTGGCCACAGGACTGGAAAAGGTCAGTTTTCATTCTAATCTCAAAGAAAGATAACAGCAAAGATTGCTCAAACTGCCACACAATTGCACTCATCTCACAAGCCCATAAAGTAATGCTCAAAATTCTCCAAGCCAGGCTTTAGCAATACATGAACCATGAACTTCCAAATGGTCAAGCTGGATTTTGAAAAGGCAGAGGAACCAGGGATCAAATTGCCAACATCTGCTGGATCATCAAAAAAAAACAAAAGAGTTCCAGAAAAGCATCTATTTCCGCTTTACTGCCTTTGACTGTGTGGATCCAAAGAAACTGAAAAATTCTGAAAGAGATGAGAATATCAGACTACCTCACCTGCCTCTTGAAAATCTGTATGCAGGTCAAGAAGCAACAGAACTGGACATGGAACAGCAGACTGACTCCAAATAGGTAAAGGAGTGTGTTAAGGCTGTATATTGCTATCCTGCTTATTTAAATTCTATGCAGAGTACATTATGAGAAATGCTGGGCTGGAAGAAGCACAAGCTGGAATCAAGATTGCTGGGAGAAATATCAATAACCTCAGATATGCAGATGACATCACCCTTATGGCAGAAACTGAAGAAGAACTAAAGTGCCTCTTGATGAACGTGAAAGAGGAGAGTGAAAATGTTGACTTAAAGCTCAACATTCAGAAAACTAAGATCATGGCATCCGGTCCCATCACTTTATGGGAAATAGATGGGGAAACAGTGGAAACAGTGGCTAACTTTATTTGGGGGGTTCCAAAACCACCGCAGATGGTGATTGCAGCCATGAAATTAAAAGATGCTTACTCCCTGTAAGGAAATTTAAGATCAACTTTAACAGCATACTAAAAAGCAGAGACATTACTTTTTAAACAAGGGTCTGTCTAGTCAAGCCCATGGTTTTTCCAAGTCATGTATGGATGTGAGAGGAGAGTTGGACTATATAGAAAGCTGAGTGGCCAAGAATTGATGCTTTTGAACTGTGGTGTTGAGAAGATTCTTGAGAGCCCCTTGGACTGCAAGGAGATCCAACCAGTCCATTCTAAAGGAGATCAGTCCTGGGTGTTCACTGGAAGGACTGATGTTAAAGCTGAAACTCCAATACTTGGCCTCCTGATGTGAAGAGCTGACTCATTGGAAAAGACCCTGAGGCTGGGAAAGATTGAGGGCAGGAGGAGAAGGGGCCAACAGAGGAGGAGATGGTTGGATGACATCACTGACTCAATGGACATGAGTTTAGGTGAATTCCGGGAGTTGATGATGGACAGGGAGGCCTGGCGTTCTGCGGTTCATGGGGTCGCAAAGATTTGGACACGACTGAGTGACTGAATTGAACTGAACTGAACATTAATTGAAACTTGAAGTAATTAAGTTTTTATAGTCAACTGAGGTCTAGAAAGCAAACACATTACTGTATATTGCACAGAAAAACTGCAGTATTTTATACAGTCTAGTGTAGTGTATGATAATAATATAATTGTAAACTCTTTTGCATTTGAAAGCTTTTCACTTACGTTACTCATCTTATTTGAGCCCATCAATAATATTTTCTGGAGAAAGAAAACATTACCCATTTCAGTATTATGGCCTGGAGAATCATGAACTGTATAGTTCATGGGGTCATATAGAGTCGGACATGACTGAGAGAATTTCACTCACTCATAATCTTTTAAATTTTTATTATGGACTTTTTCTAATATACACAAAAGTTGGAAGTATATTTTATGTTATTTTTAATATAAATTTATTTAATTGGAAGTTAATTACTTTGCAATATTGTATTGGTTTTGCCATACATCAACATGAATCCACTACAGGTATACACATGTGGAAGTATATTTTAATAAATCTGCAAATAACTAATATCAACATACTAGAATTATTGATATTTTTTTACTCTTGTAGTTTTAGTCTATTTCCTTCTTTTACCTTCCCTTTTGATAAAAATATAATATTTTAGCATACATTAAAATACAAATTAATTAAAAATTTTCCTGCATGAAAAAGCTAAGTTATATGAAACTCATTATGGGGCACTTGTATCAGAGGTCTCCATATGTTGAGATATCTAAATACATAATTTGTAGTCAAAAAGTTATGACCAACCTAGATACCATATTGAAAATCAGAGACATTACTTTGCCAACAAAGGTCTGTCTAGTCAAGGCTATGGTTTTTCCAATAGTCATGTATGGATGTAAGAGCTGGACTGTGAAGAAGGCTGAGCGCCAAAGAATTGATGCTTTTGTACTGTGGTGTTGAAGACTCTTGAGAGTCCCTTGGACTTCAAGGAGATCCAACCAGTCCATCCTAAAGGAGATCAGTCCTGGGTGTTCATTGGAAGGACTGATGTTGAAGCTGAAACTCCAGTATTTTGGCCACCTCATGAGAAGATTTGACTACTGGAAAAGACTCTGATGCTGAGAGGGATTGAGGGCAGGAGGAAAAGGGGACGACAGAGGATGAGATGACTGGATGGCATCATCGACTCGATGGACATGAGTTTGAGTGAACTCCGGGAGTTGGTGATGGACAGGGAGGCCTGGCGTGCTGTGATTCAGGGGGTTGCAAAGAGTCGGACACGACTGAGCAACTGAACTGATGTGTGCTGTGCTCTCTGCAACCTCATGGACTGTAGCCCACCAGGCTCCTCTGTTGATAAGAGTCAGTTGCCAAGCCCTCCTCCAGGGGAGCTTCCTGGCCCAGGAATAGAACCGTGATCTGCTGCATTGCAGGTGGGTTCTTTACCAGTTGAGCTACCAAGGAAGCTTCAGCAGTCACTATATTGCAGTCAAATTGTTTAGAAAAATAACTGGAAATAATAGACCATTTTCTGGAAAGGATGTGTTTTATTTAGTTTGATAAGCTACATATGTTTTCTTTAAAAGCTGATTGAAAGAAAACTCATAAATTAATGCATTTTGTCATATTAGAAATGAAAAATTCAAGGGAAAGAAGACCCATTTTTCCATGCCTTTTCCTGCCTCATGCAGATGAATCTCTTTTACCCTGGAGTTAGAAGTCTCTTCTTTGAAGTATTTCTACATTCTGCCAAGTCTTTTGCTCTATTTTCAAAGTACACACAGTCTTTATTCTGCAGTATCCTTTAGCCATTCTGAAATAAACATAACCTGAATTCATACAGTGCCTATCAGGCACACACCCCATGGCATGCCGTGGATATTAATTAATAGAATTCCATTGGCCATATGATGATATATGCTATCTAATTCAAGAGGACCTACTGTCTTTAGACACTAGTGACTTGTAGGAAATCTAGATTCTTAGCTGTATTATTTAAATTTTTATTGGGTTTCAAATGGCAGACAGGCTAACTTAAAAACTTGCACACACACACACAAAAAAAAACCCAGAATTTATTGTGTTTTTTTTTCTCCTAAATTTACATTATTTATATCAACNATTCTTAGCTCTATTATTTAAATTTTTATTGGGTTTCAAATGGCAGACAGGCTAACTTAAAAACTTGCACACACACACACACACACAAAACCCCAGAATTTATTGTGTTTTTTTTTCTCCTAAATTTACATTATTTATATCAATAGCTTTGACTTTCATATAGGCTGCTCAGAGTCTTATGGATTTTTCTTATTTTTCAATACTATTGCCAAATGTGAGTCATTCACTTTATGTTTTATGTAGCTTCTTGAGATAAAGAAATGTCATTTCAAAGTTAGCAAAAATCTTCCTTATTATTCTATACCACAAAAAATAAATAAGATATATTTTCCAAATATAAATGTCTATCTTTGATAAATTTATATGATGTTATGGAAAAACAACCAATCCTCTCTTGCCTTAATCACTCATGCGTATGTCAGCATAGAGCATTTATCAAACCTCTATTCTTAATGTTCCAAAAGATTTGAGAAAGAGGTTTTTCCTTAAGTCACAGTTCTGAAGATAGAAAAATCCTAATACATCCCCATTTGTAAAATGCATTTTTTATTTGTTGACATGGTCATTGATTCTTTCTTCCTCCTCAGAAGTGCTTTAAAAACAGAATTTTTTTTTTAAAGTTATAACTATTTGAAAGTCTGGAATGACATACCAATCCCAAAATGGAGATAGTTACATGGTGAGGACTGCTTATCTTTTTTTTTTTTTATTTTTACTTTATTTTACTTTACAATACTGTATTGGTTTTGCCATACATTGACATGAATCCGCCACGGGTGTACATGAGTTCCCAATCCTGAACCCCCCTCCCACCTCCCATCCCATATCATCTCTCCGGATCATCGATCATCCCCGTGCAGCAGCCCCAAGCATCCTGTATCCTGTATCAAACATAGACTGGTGATTCATTTTTGACATGATAGTATACATGTTTCAATGCTATTCTCCGAAATCATCCCACCCTCTCCCTCTCCCTCAGAGTCCAAAAATCCATTCTACACATCTGTGTCTCTTTTGCTGTATCGCATAGAGGGTTATCATTACCATCTTTCTAAATTCCATATATATGTGTTAGCATACTGTATTGGTGTTTTCTTTCTGGCTTACTTCACTCTGTATAATTGGCTCCAGTTTCATCCACCTCATTAGAGCTGATTCAAATGTATTCTTTTTAATGGCTGAGTAATACTCCATTGTGTATATGTACCACTGCTTTCTCATCCATTCATCTGCTGATGGACATCTAGGTTGTTTCCATGTCCTGGCTATTATAAACAGTGTTGCAATGAACACTGGGGTACATGTGTCTCTTTCAATTCTGGTTTCCTTGGTGTGTATGCCCAGCAGTGGAATTGCTGGGTCATAAGGCAGTTCTATTTGAAATTTTTTAAGAAATCTCCACACTGTTCTCCATAGTGGCTGTACTAGTTTGCATTCCCACCAACAGTGTAAGAGGGTTCCCTTTCTCCACACCCTCTCTAGCGTTTATTTCTTGCAGACTTTTGGATCATAGCCATTTTGACTGGTGTGAAATGGGACCCCATTGTGGTCTTGATTTGCATTTCTCTGATAATGAGTGATGTTTAGCATCTTTACATGTGTTTCTTAGTCATCTGTATGTCTTTTTGGGAGAAATGTCGATTTAACTTTTCTGTTTTTCCTTTCAATAAACTTAATTTTCCTTGATAATAATAGCTAACATTTAGTAAACAATGTGTTTGGTATTTTGCTGAAATCCTTATACATTATCTCATCTCATTTGCACAGCAATCCTATGCAGTAGGATGTTTATTGATTAGGAATTAGAAGATAAGAAATAAAGCACTTTGCTTACGGTGACAAATTAGGCAGATAGGTGATAAGTATATAGATAGGTTGATAGGTAAATAGACAATAGGATAATAGACTGTTAGGTGTTTGTTTTCCATTTGTTTCTGTTTCCACTTCCCTGGCCTTCCAGGACATCCAGCACCTCGAGCCCTAGCCTGTTACATGTCAGATGGACTTTCCCAGTCACTGTAAAGACCAGACCTTCTTTGTCTCATCAGATGCTAAAAATTTCTCCAAGGAGCAAGACCAACTTGTTGCCTCCAGAAAATAATTCAAAACACTCTGTGGCTTTTACTTCTGTCTTCTCTCCTCAATTTGCCCTTTTAGGGTTTCAGTAGTAATGTAGGGAAGTAAGAGAAAAATAGTAACTAATCCTGAAGTAAGTCTTTAGTAAAAAACTTTAGTGGTAAAGTACCTGCCTGCTAATGCAGGAGATATTNTTGTTGCCTCCAGAAAATAATTCAAAACACTCTGTGGCTTTTACTTCTGTCTTCTCTCCTCAATTTGCCCTTTTAGGGTTTGAGTAGTAATGTAGGGAAGTAAGAGAAAAATAGTAACTAATTCTGAAGTAAGTCTTTAGTAAAAAGCTTTAGTGGTAAAGTACCTGCCTGCTAATGCAGGAGATATTAGAGATGTAGGTTCAGTCCCTGGGTGAGGAAGATCCCCTGGAGGAGGACATGGCCACCCACTCCAATATTCTTGCCTGGAGAATCCCATGGAAAGAGGAGCCTGGGGGGCTACAGCCCATAGGACTGCACAGAGTCATACACGACTGAAGCTGCTTAGCATGCATAAACTAAGTCAAGCTTTCCTTCCTTAACACTCCGAGGCAGATGTGCCTGCACCTTCTTTGGGACCCACTCTGTGTCATCCACATTGCTGTCATACAACTTTTCAAGCTGACAACAATTCACTTGTGTGCATTTATGTTTTCTCCACAAGAACAAAAGAAAATTCATTCATTTTCACTTGTTTTGTTTGTTTTTCCCTAGGAGATCTCCTGAAGAAGGAAATGACAATCCACTCCAGTATTCTTACCTGGAGAATTCTGTGGACAGAGGAGCCTGGCTTGCTACAGTCCATGGGATCAAAAAGAGTTGAATATGACTGAGCAACTATTACACTTTCAGGAGCTGGAAATATTTTGGAAAGGTCTCAACCTCTTTTTTGAAAATATTTTTATTATGGTATAATTGGCATACAGAGAATATATAATAAACTCTATAATATATTGGGCTATGTATGCATCCAGGAAGTTGTTGTCACAATGGTTTTGTAATGAACAAAACCATTAGACCAAAGTATTTCAATTCCCCTACATGCCCTTCCACAGCCCATTCATTCCAAAGAAACAGCAACAACCAGTTTACTTCTTGTCACTATATATTGGTTTGCACTTTCCAGAAATATATGCAAAAGAAATAGTACTATATATAATATTTTGTTCTGAATCTTTTCATTCAGAATAATTATTATGTGAGTCATCCCTGTTCCTTTATATATCACTTACTTTTTTTTTAATTTTTAAATTAAAAATTTTATTGAAGCATAGTTGATCTACAATGCTATATTAGTTTTAGGTGTACAACATAGTAATTTGATGTTTTTATATATTATACTTCAGACAAATTTAATTAGCTCATTATTTTTAGATGATGACTTCATTCTATTACATGGATATAGTATATTTTACTTGTTCATTCTCTATTTAATGACTATTTGAATTGTTTTCTCTTTTAGACTAGCAACACTGTATCTTGCAACCTTGCTAATTTGAGAAGTCAGCTTTAAATCATGCTCTTTTACTTTGAAGATAATCTGTTATTTTCTCTGTCTTTAGTAGTTTCCTTTATCTTTGTTTCTTTCATATTATGCTAAATGTATATTACAAAATATTGTTTTGCTTAAACATGCATGAAAGTTTAATGTAGTGGAAAGAACGCAGGTTTCTCTTCTGAAAATATGGAAATTGACAGGTTTATAAAAACATCACAATATTTTCCATCTTTCAGCTTCTCTAACATTAACAGAAACATCCATATTGTTTGGTTTCATAATAAATATATAATTAATTTTCAAGTACTGTAATAATCTGAATATAAAGCAATCACTATAACAGAATTATTATATGGCAAGGTCTCGTTTTATTTTTCATATACCAAATTCAGCAGTCTTCCCTACCTATTAAGCAGACAAATACAAAGTTAAATAAATCCATTTATAAATAGCAAAATTGCCATTATGTGTGGTAGCTAAATGTGGACTTATCTTACACATGAGGATGATATGAATATATTATTAGCAATATACAAAAAACTGTTCATATTCTTCCTGTAATATAAGCAATAAATCTTATCATTTGTTGGCTTTGAAAACTATTTGATGATATGGACATTTGGAAGGACTTGTTGATTTTTAGTTTTTGTTTAAAATAAAATTACTCATTTAAGATTTAAATTAATATTACATATTCCTTTAGATTTTAGAGAATAGTATCAGAAGATAGAAAATATATTAGATAAGCAGTGAGAATGGGAACACTTTCTCAGCTTGACATTGTTTTCTTAGGATTTCTCTCTCATCAACAAAAGTATTCTGACAATAAAGAGTGAATATAGGCAGTAATCTCAGGTAAACTCAATATCACTGTATTTCAGGTCTGGGAACCTCTGATGCTCTCCTCTCACAGTGCATAACAGAATTCCTTGTTTTTGCAAAGCCAGGTCAGACTGTGGCTACATAAGACTGACTATTTAATATTAGTTTGTATATTATCTTTAATTTTATCTGCTTCATCCATTTTATAACATCTAGCAATCTTTTGGCATTTAAAAAATTAATAAATAGAAATGAAATTGTGGAGACAAGCTGAAGAGCATTTTGTCTGAATCATTCCTGTATTCAATACTTTTAATGAAAAAGAACTGAATATTCCAAATGATATGAAGGTGGGGTTAGGATAAGGACATAGGGACTTGCTTTATAATTCTTATAATATTTTCTTGTTTTCTGGTTTTAAAAGGGTTCAGAGGTCTTTCTGCCAGTCAACAGGTTGTTTGTTCCTAGTATCTCAAGCATTGTACACGTATCAGTGAGGTTGATTCTGGCTAGAACATCAAAGGGATATTGGAGTAAAAATTACAAAGCTGTAATGCTGTATTTCTTTCCCTTTCCTACAACAGTTTAATTATGGATAATATTTCCAAAAAGTATTAAAATTAGATAATTACACACTTATAAATGAAATTAGATTGCTGGAAGGCAGTTTTATTTGAACTTTAATGACAGAAACAAATGCATTTACCATTGAAACTGACAAGTTATATGAAGTATCATATAACTTAGAAGTTAAATTTAGTAGTGGTATACTATGTAGAAAACTATATCTGTAATTCACAAGTTTTATTCAGAATATACATTTGTTTAGGTTTTTTAAATTTTATCTCCTGCTAAAACTGAATATTTACTTCTGAAATGTCTCTTTTTTCTTTTTCTTAACTGTTTATGTGAATGCCCCTTTTCATTTCTTTCCTTGGAAGTAAAATATTTATGTGTTCTCAATAATCATAGTTTAATGCTTTACTCTAAATGAAAGTCAATATACTGATACCTTATTGATTTCCCACTAAGGTTTTTATAAACTTTATATATATAAAATGTCTTATGAATTTTTATTTATTTTCCATCAGATGCTAATTGCTATCAAAAAATGTTCTATGGAGAAGAGTAAAATCTGATTAACTTATTTAGTAAAAGGTAGAAAGTTTCCTCTCTTTTACATTGGTCATAATCTCACATATAAATGAAATTTTTTTAATGAAAATAAGCAGTCAACAAAAACCTCAGAAATTTAACAATCTTAGAAACAATTTTGTTCTCACATTTCTAGTTATTGTTGCACTCAAAGTTAAACCACCCTTTTGATTGATAGTCAGTTCAATTAGCAAAACTTTTTTGAGTCTCCACCATGTTAGAGAGATGGGGAGAGTAATTCATGAATAGCTGACTATCTTTTTCCTACTAATATATTTTTATACATATAGTAAATAAAAATTCAATGTTTTACACTATTATTTCTAATGATGTCATTTTCCTGAAAGCAAGATTCATAATTATTTCACAGCAGTAGTCTGCTTCTTGTTTATCTCTGCCACAAAGAGATAAATATATTTTTATTTCACAAAGGTTATATGTCTGGAAAATCAGTAGCTTCTTTTCATGTGGAGTTTCATGAGGAAAAACTTGATAGATTCAGGTGAATGCTGCATTAGCTAGCAAGATGTAAAATAGAGGGCAAGTCAAAACAAAATGTCATAAATAATGGATTCAATGGATACATCTTTAATTATTTATTGAGATTGGAAAGTTTAGCATTTTCATCTTTAAACTATAGTTCAAGTGATCACAATCAGTGCTTCTCCAGTGGCTTCACTTCAACCCTCTAGAATGTGTCTGTCAATATGTAAGTCATGAAATGACATCAATTAGACAATGAGGTATCATCATTAGTGGGTGTTATTGAATATAAATTAAATATAATAATCATCTCTTCTCTTAACATTTTAAAAACAGATATGTAATTCCTAAGCAACAGTCATTTAGCAATCAGTACGTCACTTAGCCAATTTACTATGATATAGCTATTAAAAGGTAGACTTTAAAGAGTTGGAAATTCCCTTGCCAAAATTTTATTAGTCAAAAATTATTGTTGTTGGTTCAAATGTACTAATTTAAATGTCTAAGATAATGATCTGGAATTTCCATAGTTTGAAGCGCTATTTAACTGGTGGTACATTAAATTATGTTGATTTATCCATTTCTGATACCTAGTCTTAAAAAATCTTTCTAATCTTTTGTCTCCTGCCATGGAAGTTCAGGTTTCTGAAAAAATACAAAACCATTAGGCCATTAGAACAGTCTCCACATCAAGCAGAATTCTTACAATTTCCCAGAAAATAGACTTAATCAAAATTGATGGTTAGTAAACCTTAAACTCATTCTTAAATTTTCAAGTTGTATATGATCTCAGCATAAAACAACTAAATGTAAGTTCAAAGTAAGCATTAATTAGACCTGCTGAAGTCATTTTTTAAAGTGTAGGTATGCTTAGGTGTGTCTAAATTTTGTGACCCTATGGACTATAGCTTGCTAGGCTATAGTTGTTATCTCCTCCCTCAGGGGCTCTTCCCAACCCAGGGATCGAGCTCATGACTCCAGCATCTCCAGTGTTGGCAGGCAGAGTCTTTACCACTGAATCACCTGGGAAGCCCAAAGTCACCTAGGAAACAGAATAAAACTGTTTAGGTTTTAGTAGTGCCTACTGAAAGACCTCAATAATGGATCAGATGGATGAGGGCAAGCAAAAACATTATTAAATACAAAGCAGAAAACAATGAGAACTCAGGGACAAGTAAAACATAAAGCAATAAGCTCTTGGGTAACAGAGGGTGAAGGTATAGATGTAGATATACCCTAGCTTTAAAGGAAAGATCTGATTTTGACAGGCTTCCCTGGTAGCTCAACTGGTAAACGATTTGCCTGCAATGCAGGAGACATGGATTCCATCTCTGGCTTGGGAAGATCTCCTGGAGGAGGGCAAGGCAACCCACTCCTGTATTCTTGCTTGGAGAATCACCATGGAGAGAGGAGCCTGGCTTGCTGCCATCCATGGGGTCTCAAAGAGGTGGACATGATTGAGCTACTAAGCACATTTTCTCCATAAATATGAGGCTTTCCTGGCAGCTTATACAGTAAAAGAAGGAGTATGCTTTCAATGCAGGAGATCCAGGTTCAATCCCTGGGTTGGGAAGATCCCCTGGAGAAAAGAATGACTACTCACTCCAGTATTCTTGCCTGGAGAATTCCATGGACAGAGGAGCCTGGTGGGTACAGTCCATGGGATCACCAAGAGTCAGACATGACATGAGGCAACTGAGGTCAATAACTTGGTGAAGTTTCTCTGAACACATTTTTTAGAGTATAGAAAGAGGACTAGTTTGACCAGATTTCTGATTGCAGAAGAAAGAAACAAAAAAGTAAAACATAAAATACTAAACATACTGTGTAAGTATTCTTGTGAGGACAAAGATTTAACTTGTCAAGTAATTGAATGTTACTTGCTGCATTAGTACAAGGCTATGAGAAAATTCAGGCTCTGCATGGAAAATATTGATCAGGTATCTGCAGTTTCGGTTAAAGAAAGTTAAAAAATTAAGATTATCAGTCAGAGCACTATATATCTTTTCCTTTTTTCATTGTCACTGCCTTAGGATAGACCCTTATCTTTATCTCTGTGGGCTACAGAAATATTCTCAGAAATAGTCTCTATAGCTCCAGCTTTTTTCTTCAATGTATAGTTCTTATTGTCACCTGTGAACTTTGTTGAACACACATACTTTTATTTAACTCCTGTGCTTTAGTTTTTTTTTTTTTTTTAGTGGCTTTTCATCACATTCAGGAAAAAAAAACTTAAAGGGTTTTTATAATTAAAAATTTTCCAGCCCTTTCCCTCACCTGTCTCCAATCTTTACCCTCCACTCCATCTCTCTATCTAAGCACACCAAAGGATTGTTCACAAATTTAGAATTTCCTGAGTTACAACATTTTATGTGCTCTGTAAACCTAAAATGTTCTTTTGCAATTAAAATTTTCCATTCTTAGAGACCACCTCGGTTTCACTGAAGCCTCAGTTCAAGAAGACATTCCATTCTCTGAGCTTTCATTTAGCATCTCTACCTCCCTTTATTGGACATTTGTCACGTTTTATGTTTAAGTTATATGTTTATATGTCTATTTTCTACAGTTGATAAAACCTAGAAACAAGGTACATCATCTATGATGATAATTACATTTTGGAAAATTCTTCCAAAAATAAAAATGATCTACTCAGCTTGTATATTATATATTGTATGTATATTATTCAGGAACAAAAGAAGAAAAGATTCCACTTCCTTGTACATTTCCAAGAAAGGATGACACTTCAGATCAGGTATCAGTCCATTTAGGTGAAGTTCACATAGCAACAAAGCAGTTAATCATCATTTAAGGAAAACAGTTAAGAATAATGATGTTTTTATTATAGAATCAATTCAAACACAATGGCATTCATAGTGTAAAACTTCTGATTCATTTAACCATGTTTAGGACAAATACTTCAGAAGCTGTGGGAAAAGTAGTCCTTTCTGGGAAAGTTTCCGTGAAAGTGGCTTTGCCAGGTCAGGGCCAGGTTGGGCTGATTTTGAGAATTTGAAAGAATATTTACTTAGAGGAGCAAGTGAAAATAATAGTTTGGAAGAAGAGTGAAGGTTGATATCAGTTTGAACCATATCAGATATTGAATCCAAAAGAAGTACATCCAGAATAATGCAGATACCCTAGTTCAAAAAGGAATGAAGCAGAAGAATGAAGGTAATTTGCAAAGAACAAACCAAGAGTAACAATTGGTTTTCCTTACAGAGTGCTCATGAAAGTGTATGCTGCAGTTTCATTAAACCAAACACTTCTTTGATGCTGGCATCCTGAGGTGCCACACTGAAATACTTCCTTATTTTTAAACAGAGAAATCACAAAACACACACCAGTTATTTAAAATCATGTAAACTATATTAAAATATTAAAAATCACAAGAGATGCCATCAAATGGTAACATAACCCAGGATTTGTTTATTGATGGATTTAATAGTTAAGGTTATTAGTTTATATATGCACAACATCGTCTAAGGCATTTATACAAATGTACATCCATAATTATCTATGAATGTACATTTAGTAAATTATCAGCTACCAGTTTTAAAAAATAAATTACTCTGAGGGCTTGGAAGTATGAATTCAGCCTCAAACAGCAAACTATCAGTATATACACCCATTTTAGCAATAGTTTCAGCCTGATAATATTCATATTAATAAGGAAACTCTTGTAATTTTGATTTAAAATGGTAGTAGTCACAACTACTCTGCTTCTCTTGAGGCTCAGCAGTAAAGAATCTGCCTGCAATTCAGGAGATGCAGGAGATGTGGGCTCGACCCCTGGATCATGAAAATCCTCTGGAGAAGAGAATGGCAACCCACTCCAGTATAAGAATACTGGATAATTCCCATGGACAGAGGAGCCTGATGGGCTACAATCCATGGGACTGCAAAAAGTCAGACATGACTGAAGCAGCTGAGCATGCATGTGTTCACAGTTTCTGCTTACCATATACACAATTTTTGAAGAAAAAATGCATACTGGTCAAAGATTATAATGCATGAAGCATATTTTAGCAAATTCCCAGCACTCGGGCATATCAAGAAAAAAAGTACCACAGAATGGTGGAAGTGGAAAATATCCCATCCTTTACATAAGCTATACCCATTCCTAGCCAATATATAGGAATGGCTCTTTTTTTTTTTTTTTNCAAACTACCACACAATTGCACTCATCTCACATGCTAGTAAAGTAATGCTAAAAATTCTTCAAGCCAGGCTTCAGCAATATGTGAACTGTGAACTCCCTGATGTTCAAGCTGCCTTTAGAAAAGGCAGAAGAACCAGAGATCAAATCTGCTGGGTCATGGAAAAAGCAAAAGAGTTCCAGCAAAACATTTATTTCTGCTTTATTGACTATGCCAAAGCTTTTAACTGTGTGGATCACAATAAACTGTGGAAAATTCTGAAAGAGACAGGAATATCAGACCACCTAACCTGCCTCTTGAGAAATCTGTATGCAGGTCGAGAAGCAACAGTTAGAACTGGACATGGAATAACAGACTTGTTCCAAA
>SJYW01001199.1:215493-239814 GCA_006410735.1 Raphicerus campestris | reverse complement strand
CCTCTATTTCTTTGCATTGATCACTGAAGAAGGCTTTCTTATCTCTTCTTGCTATTCTTTGGGACTCTGCATTCAGATGCTTACATTTTTCCTTTTCTCCTTTGCTTTTCACTTCTCTTCTTTTCACAGCTATTTGTAAGGTCTCCCCAGACAGCCATTTTGCCTTTTTGCATTTCTTTTCCATGGGGATGATTTTGATCTCTGTCTCCTGTACAATGTCAGGAACCTCAGTCCATAGTTCATCAGGCACTCTATCTATCAGATCTAGGCCCTTAAATCTATTTCTCACTTCCACTGTATAGTCATAAGGGATTTGATTTAGGTCATACCTCCTAGATGGTCTAGTGGTTTTCCCTACTTTCTTTTCAAGTTGAGTCTGAATTTGTCAATAAGGAGTTCATGATCTGAGCCACAGTCAGCTCCCAGTCTTGTTTTGGCTGACTGTATAGAGCTTCTTCATCTTCGGTTGCATAGAATATAATCAATCTGATTTTGGTGTTGACTATGTGGTGATGTCCATGTGTAGAGTCTTCTCTTGTGTTGTTGGAAGAGGGTGTTTGCTATGACCAGTGCATTCTCTTGGCAAAACTGTTAGCCTTTGCCTTGCTTCATTCCACATTCCAAGGCCAAATCTGCCTGTTAATCCAGGTGTTTCTTGACTTCCTACTTTTGCATTCCAGTCCCCTATAATGAAACGGACATCTTTTTTTGCGTGTTCTAAAAGGTCTTGTAGGTCTTCATAGAACCGTTCAACTTCAACTTCTTCGGTGCTACTGGTTGGGGCATAGACTTGGATTACTGTGTTATTGAATAGCTTGCCTGGGAAACAATCAGAGATCATTCTGTCGTTTTTGATATTGCATCCAATTACTGCATTTTGGACTCTTTGGTTGACCATTATGGCTACTCCATTTCTTCTAAGGGATTCTTGCCACAGTAGTAGATATAATGGTCATCTGAGTTAAATTTACCCATTCCAATCCATTTTAGTTCACTGATTCCTAGAATGTTAGCATTCACTCTTGCCATCTCCTGTTTGGATTACGGTTAATGACCCTTTACTCTATTTTTTCAAATTTGCCAGAGTATAAGAAATAAATAATAAACTATAAATATAGACAATTTAAGTGAGCCAAGAAAAATAATTTTATTATTATATTAAGATTTTGAGTCTTAAGCAAAAAATTGAAAAATTAATATTGTATACTTGAAGATGCTTTTTCTAATGTGCAAAGTATCATACAATTATTAGATATAATAAAAAGCAGAGATGATTTAACTAATGCTTAAAACCACTTGGCATGATTTTCAGTCATCAGTGGGTTTCAAGTCACTTGTTAAAATGAAGTAACTACCATTGAATTAAAGATAGCATAGAAAAATCTATATTGTTGTGTACAAAGAATCAGAGCATGTTAAATATCTTTCTTTTCCATGTCTCGTTCCCTGGATTCTAGACTCCAGATTTCCAAGTTTGGTATTTCAAAATTTCCAAATTGACCAGATTTTAAAACTGACCTTGACCAGTAGACTAAAATCCCTTGATTTTTTAGAGTCTAGCCTTTAGTAAACACTATCTGTCTTATATGAGTCAAATGTAAAATATAACTAAATACAAAGTGTGAANTCCAGATTTCCAAGTTTGGTATTTCAAAATTTCCAGATTGACCAGATTTTAAAACTGACCTTGACCAGTAGACTAAAATCCCTTGATTTTTTAGAGTCTAGCCTTTAGTAAACACTATCTGTCTTATATGAGTCAAATGTAAAATATAACTAAATACAAAGTGTGAAACAAAAACATGGACACAGATTGATTGTTTTCAAATTAAAACACAACTGAATAGCATTATTAATATAAAAGAAGTTAAATTGTTAGAGTTAAAACAATATATATAATAATGATATCACTTTGTTGTATTTTAATATGTATCTATAAATATATCTGCCAAATAACACTATAAAGTATATGAAAACAAAGTATTTTTAGAAAGTTTGACATAAATACTACCATAGGAGAGAGAAAAATAAATGTCCATGTATAAATACAGCTAAATGTATGATAAAAGAGTTTGGATCTTGCCTTTCACTTACACTTTCCCAAAAGAAAGAATTTTGGATGTCAGCACTGATGAATAAATTATTTAAAAATTATCACAACAAATAATGGCAAGGTCATATAAAATATTTAAAGCATATAAAAATATGGAAAAGTATTCAAATTTATTTAATGTAAGTGGCAGTTCTTGACTCAAAAGTTGAAAAATATGGACCACCAAAAAGAATGNTGATGAATAAATTATTTAAAAATTATCACAACAAATAATGGCAAGGTCATATAAAATATTTAAAGCATATAAAAATATGGAAAAGTATTCAAATTTATTTAATGTAAGTGGCAGTTCTTGACTCAAAAGTTGAAAAATATGGACCACCGAAAAGAATGTTTATAAACATAGACACTGAGAACTGAAATTAAATACAAAGAAAATAAAACCCTGAAATTAAAAGTGATGAATATGAGTGATTTGTTATGGAATGTATTCATGCTGATATCTCAGAAAAATTCATACATTAAAAAATTCACAAGCTAATGTATTCTGAAAAAGCATTGGAAAAAACATTTTTATCTGATTAATTATTCAAACTCAGGAATACAGTGCTTAACACAATAATATATCCACTTTCTATGACAGTGTAACTTCTTTTTTTTTTAATCTACAGCAAAGAGAAATATTTTATTTTTTTTTATTTTGTGCCCCAAATTTTATTTTTTTTTAATACTTTATTCTACATTACAATACTGTATTGGTTTTGCCATACATTGACATGAATCAGCCACAGGTGTACGTGATCTCCCAATGCCAAAGCCCTCTCCCACCTGCCACCCCATATCATCTCTCTGGATCATCCTGTGCACCAGCCCTGAGCGTCCTGTATCCTGTATTGAACATAGACTGGTGCTTCGTTTCTTATATGATAATATACATATATCAATGCCATTCTCCCAAATCATCCCACTCTCTCCCTCAGAGGCCAAAAGTCTGTTCTATACCTCTGTGTCTCTTTTGTTGTCTCACATACAGGGTCATCATTACTATCTTTCTAAATTCCATATATATGTGTTGGTATACTGTTTTGGTGTTTTTCTTTCTGGTTAACTTCACTCTGTATAATCGGCTCCAGTTTCATCCATCTCATTAGAACTAATTCAAATTTATTCTTTTTAAGGGCTGAGTAATACTCCATTGTGTATATGTACCACAGCTTTCTTATCCATTCATCTTCTGATGGACATCTAGGTTGTTTCCATGTCCTGGCTATTATAAACAATGTAATTTCAATTATCAAAGTTAATTTTGATATATATATATATATGTATATATATAAAAAGTTGGATGGATATTTAGGCAGATTATAAATATATATAACAATTTATAATTGTAATAAATTATAATTATAGTAATACATGCTATAATTGATAATAATTTATAGTTTATAAGTGCCTCCTCTTCTTCCCATGATTCTCCAGTTAAGAATACTGGAGTGGGTTGCTGACAGCTTCTACACACTCCTAGGTCTCCCAAACAAATAGTTAACACCATCTCCCTAAGTTTTGGGAGGTAACTGATCTAAATAGGGATAGGAAAAAGACTTTCTAAGCATAAAGTATAATTAAATGATTGAATAATATTTATGTTCACCATTTTCAGATATTTTCTATATTTTTCAGAAAATAATCTTCCTTGATTTCAAATATGATTAGAAAATTAAATTATTTTTAAAAGACTGCTGCTGTTGCTACGGCTGAGGCTAAGTCGCTTCAGTCGTGTCCGACTCTGTGCAACCCATTAGATGGCAGCTCACCAGGCTCCCCCGTCCCTGGGATTCCCCAGGCAAGAACACTGGAGTGGGTTACCATTTCCTACTCCAATGCGTGAGAGTGAAAACTGAAATTGAAGTCGCTCAGTTGTGTCCGACTCCCAGCGACCCCATGGACTGCAGCCTACCAGGCTCCTCTGCCCATGGGATTCTCCAGGCAGGAGTATTGGAGTGGGGTGCCACTAGATAACAAAAAAATGTGTCCTGTACTCTAGATTCAGTTTTGACACTTGTTTTTACCTATATAAAAGTAATTTATTTATTTATTTTGGTATTTATACTAGGTACAAATTAGAGGAACAGGTTTGCTATCACTCACTCTTGATCTGTTTTCTTTTTATATGTGCAACCTTTTAAAAGTAAAAAAATAAAAAGATTGAAAAACATAAGTACAGTCATGATATTTTCTACTATTAAAATATCTGCTTTCAGAACATCCCTGTTTTTGGTTATAGATTTTGGTTCATCCTACAAACAGAAGTGTCTCTTGTAACAGCTGGGCACAGGCGCCTTTTGCATCTGGCCTCTGAAAAAGTAATCCATTGAGCTTAAATTTCAAAAACTGCTTGCATGTTTATCAATGCTTAAAATTAGAAGAGTTCTCAATTAAAATTTTTTTCATTCTATATGGACTTTTTAAACTTATTTAAACATGTTACATAACTCAAGAGATCACTTAAACCATCATGAAATATTTTCTAATATTCAATATCTCTTACTATCAAGGAGTCAGTCCTCCTATTGAACTTAAATCTTTTATGCAATAGTTAGACTGACTTTGTAATGTTTTATACTCCATGGTGAGGATATTCTTTGTAAGCACCTTTTCTTAAAAAAAAAAAAAAGAACATTCCACGTTGTGTTGGAGTGTAGCCAATTAACAGTGTGGTGTTAGATTCAGGTGAATAGTGAAGGGACTCCACAATACATATACATGTATCCATTCTCCCCCACTTCACTGAAATACAGAAGAGTCTTGGAGTTATTTTGGCTTTATTTCAGCAAGTGAATGCCATAATTATATTGTAACACTGTACCAACTCCAACAAAAAATAACGCTAAATAAAGAGGTCATTGAGAGAAAGTTCACCCTGGATGTGAAAACATGTGTACTTAGAATTACTTCTAAAATGTTATCATGATGGGTGACAAAGGTGGGCTTTTCTAGATGAAATGATGGAGCGACTTTAGAGTGAACCTTCTATACAATATAACTTTTTATGTCACAGAAAGACACACATAACTTATAAGGCAAGCAAGAATCTGAGAATCAATCTTGATTCAGAAAGATAATTCTGGATTCAAAAGAAATGACTTTAGTAACATCATGGAAAATAATCGAATAGGAAATTGCAAAATATTAGTTCCTCACCAAAACAAGTATTAACTTGACAAGAACTATTGGAATAAATTATTTCATAACTCTGAAGTCTAAACAAATTCTTGTAGATTCCAGTGGAGTACTTGATGAGAAAGTGGCTACTAAATTTTAGCATTTCTCATAGTAACTGTCATTCCTCATGACCTGTTCCTAGACCAAGCAGTTGTGGGGATGAAAGCTTGTCTTTGTGGTTCAACATGCAGGTGCCAGAATGGGTGATAAAGATCTTATCATCCAAAAACCAAGGTTATATGTTTCAATCTATTTGGTATGTCACGAAGTTCAGCACATATGTTGCCCATTATTTTAATACCGACATGGCTAAGAAGGCATTCAGAGAGGCATCTGTGAAAGAATTCTAAAGAGATGGGATACTTTATCATTGTTTCCCCTTTTCTTATTGAATTAACAATCTTAAGCAATCAAGGAAATCAGTAAAGTTAAGTAGCTTGGTCATGTCCGACTCTTTGCAACCCCATGAAATGCAGCATGGCAGGCATCTCTGACCATCATCAACTCCAAGGGTTTACCCAAACTTATGTCCATTGCATCAAAGATGCCATCCAACCATCTCATTCTACATCAGCCCCTTATCCTCCTGCCCTCAATCATTCCCAGGATCAGGGTCTTTTAAAATGAGTGAGCTCTTCATATCAGGTGGCCAAAATATTGGAATTTTAGCTTCAAAATCAGTTCTTCCAATGAACACTCAAGGCTGATCTCCTTTAGGGTGGACAGGTTGGATCTCCTTGCAGTCCAAGGGACTCTGAAGAGTGTTCTCCAACACCACAGTTCAGCAGCATCAATTCTTCACATATACATTAAGAAAGAACTGGAACACCAGTTTAAAAGCATCAATTCTTGAGTGCTCAGCTTTCTTTATAGTCCAACTCTCACATCCATGACCACTAGAAACACCATAGCCTTGACTAGAAGGACCTTTGTTAAAAAAAAAAAAAAAGTAATGTCTCTGCTTTTCAATATGCTGTCTAGATTGATCATAACTTTCCTTCCAAGGAGTAAGCGTCTTTTAATTTCATGGCTGCAGTCACCATCTGCAGTGATTTTGGAGCCTTCCAAAATAAAATCAGCCACTGTTTCCACTGATTCCCCATCTATTTGCCATGAAGTGATGGGGCCAGATGCCATAATCTTAGTTTTCTGAATTTTGAGATTTAAACTAACATTTTCACTCTCCTCTTTCACTTTCATCAAGAAGCTCTTTAGTTTCTCTTCCATTTCTGCCATAAGGGTGGTGTCATCTGCATACNCTTCTAAAATGTTATCATGATGGGTGACAAAGGTGGGCTTTTCTAGATGAAATGATGGAGCGACTTTAGAGTGAACCTTCTATACAATATAACTTTTTATGTCACAGAAAGACACACATAACTTATAAGGCAAGCAAGAATCTGAGAATCAATCTTGATTCAGAAAGATAATTCTGGATTCAAAAGAAATGACTTTAGTAACATCATGGAAAATAATCGAATAGGAAATTGCAAAATATTAGTTCCTCACCAAAACAAGTATTAACTTGACAAGAACTATTGGAATAAATTATTTCATAACTCTGAAGTCTAAACAAATTCTTGTAGATTCCAGTGGAGTACTTGATGAGAAAGTGGCTACTAAATTTTAGCATTTCTCATAGTAACTGTCATTCCTCATGACCTGTTCCTAGACCAAGCAGTTGTGGGGATGAAAGCTTGTCTTTGTGGTTCAACATGCAGGTGCCAGAATGGGTGATAAAGATCTTATCATCCAAAAACCAAGGTTATATGTTTCAATCTATTTGGTATGTCACGAAGTTCAGCACATATGTTGCCCATTATTTTAATACCGACATGGCTAAGAAGGCATTCAGAGAGGCATCTGTGAAAGAATTCTAAAGAGATGGGATACTTTATCATTGTTTCCCCTTTTCTTATTGAATTAACAATCTTAAGCAATCAAGGAAATCAGTAAAGTTAAGTAGCTTGGTCATGTCCGACTCTTTGCAACCCCATGAAATGCAGCATGGCAGGCATCTCTGACCATCATCAACTCCAAGGGTTTACCCAAACTTATGTCCATTGCATCAAAGATGCCATCCAACCATCTCATTCTACATCAGCCCCTTATCCTCCTGCCCTCAATCATTCCCAGGATCAGGGTCTTTTAAAATGAGTGAGCTCTTCATATCAGGTGGCCAAAATATTGGAATTTTAGCTTCAAAATCAGTTCTTCCAATGAACACTCAAGGCTGATCTCCTTTAGGGTGGACAGGTTGGATCTCCTTGCAGTCCAAGGGACTCTGAAGAGTGTTCTCCAACACCACAGTTCAGCAGCATCAATTCTTCACATATACATTAAGAAAGAACTGGAACACCAGTTTAAAAGCATCAATTCTTGAGTGCTCAGCTTTCTTTATAGTCCAACTCTCACATCCATGACCACTAGAAACACCATAGCCTTGACTAGAAGGACCTTTGTTAAAAAAAAAAAAAAGTAATGTCTCTGCTTTTCAATATGCTGTCTAGATTGATCATAACTTTCCTTCCAAGGAGTAAGCGTCTTTTAATTTCATGGCTGCAGTCACCATCTGCAGTGATTTTGGAGCCTTCCAAAATAAAATCAGCCACTGTTTCCACTGATTCCCCATCTATTTGCCATGAAGTGATGGGGCCAGATGCCATAATCTTAGTTTTCTGAATTTTGAGATTTAAACTAACATTTTCACTCTCCTCTTTCACTTTCATCAAGAAGCTCTTTAGTTTCTCTTCCATTTCTGCCATAAGGGTGGTGTCATCTGCATACCTGAGGTTATTGACATTTCTCCCAGCAATCTTGATTCCAGCTTGTGTTTCTTCCAGTCCAGCATTTCTCATGATGTACTCTGCATATAAGTTAAATAAGCAGGGTGACAATATACAGGCTCGATGTACTCCGTTTCCTATTTGGAACTAGTCTGTTGTTCCATATCCAGTTCTATTTCTTCCTGACCTGCATGCAGGTTTCTCAAGAGGCAGGTCAGGTGGTCTGGTATTCCCATCTCTTGAAGTAATTTCCAAGGTTTAATGTGATTCACACAAAGGCTTTGGCATAGTCAATAAAGTAGAAATAGATGTTTTTTCCGGAACTTTTGGGCTCCAAAACCACTGCACATGATGATTACAGCCATGAAATTAAAAAACACTTACTTCTTGAAAGGAAAGTTATGACTAACCTAGATAGCATATTAAAAAGCAAAGATATTACTTTGCCAATAAAGGTCCATCTAGGAGGGATTGGGGGCAGGAGGAGAAGGGGACAACAGAGGATGACATGGCTGAATGGCATCATTGACTCAATGGAAGTGAATCTGAGTGAACTCTGGGAGTTGGTGATGAACAGAGAGGCCTGGCATGCTGTGGTTCATGGGGTTGCAAAGAGTCGGACATGACTGAGCGACTGAACTGAACTGAGTCAAGGCTATGGTTTTTCCAGTGGTCATGTATGGATGTGCAATTTGGACTGTGAAGAAAGCGGAGTGCCAAAGAATTGATGCTTTTGAACTGTGGTGTTGGAGAACACTCTTGAGAGTCCCTTGGACTACAAGGAGATCCAACCAGTCCATTCTAAAGGAGATCAGTCCTGTGTGTTCTTTAGAAGGACTGATGCTAAAGCTGAAACTCCAGTACTTTGGCCACCTCATGCAAAGAGTTGACTCATTGGAAAAGACTTTGAGGCTGGGAGGGATTGGGGACAGGAGGAGAAGGAGATGACAGAGGATGAGATGGCTGAATGGCATCACCGATTTGACAGACATGAGTTTGAGTGAGCTCTGGGGGTTGGTGATGGACAGGGAGGCCTGGCGAGCTGCAATTCATGGAGTCACAAGGAGTCGGACACAACTGAGCGACTGAACTGAACTGAGCATTACTTTACTAGCGTGTGAAATGGGTACAATTGTGTGGTAGTTTGCATTGCCTTTCCTTGGGATTGGAATGAAACTGACATTTTCTAGTCCTGTGGCCACTGCTGAGTTTTCCAAATTTGCTGGCATATGGAGTGCTGCACTTTCACAGCATCATCTTTTAGGATTTGAAATAGCTCAACTGGAATTCCATCACCTCCACTACCTTTGTTCATGATGATGTTTCCTAAGGCCCACTTGACTTCACATTTCAAGATGTCTGGCTCTATGTGAGTGATAAACACCATCGTGATTATCTGGGTNATAAAGGGCACTTGGTCATAATGTATGATCTTTTTAATATGTTGTTGGATTCTCCTTGCTAGAATTTTGTTGAGGATTTTTGTATCTATGTTCACCAGTGATATTGGCCTGTAATTTTCTTTTTTTGTGGCATGTTTTTCTGCTTTTGGTATTACTGTGGTGGTGGCCTCATAGAATGATTTTGGCAGTTTACCTTTCTCTGCAACTTTCTGGAAAAGTCTGAGTAGGATAGGTGTTAGCTCTTCTCTAAATTTTTGGTAGAAGTCAGCTGTGAAGCCATCTGGCCCTGGGCTTTTGTTTATTGGAAGAATTTTTATTACAGTTTCGATTTCTGTACCTGTGGTGTGTCTGTTAAGATTTTCTATCTCAAAAAAAAAAAAAAAAAAAAANAAGTCAGCTGTGAAGCCATCTGGCCCTGGGCTTTTGTTTATTGGAAGAATTTTTATTACAGTTTCGATTTCTGTACCTGTGGTGTGTCTGTTAAGATTTTCTATCAAAAAAAAAAAAAAAAAAAAAAGATTTTCTATCTCTTCCTGGTTAAGTTTTGTAAGGTTATACTTTTCTAAAATTTTGTCCATTTCTTCCAAGTTGTCCAGTTTATTGGCATATAATTGCTTTTAGTATTTCTATGTCATCTGTTGTGATTTTCCATTTTCATTCCTAATTTTGTTGACTTAAATCTTCTCCTTTTTATTTTTATTTTTTTTTATTTTTTCTTGATGAGTCTGGCTAATGATTTGTATATTTTATTTGACTTCTCAAATAAGCAGCTTTTAATTTTGTTGATTTTTGGTATAGTTTCCTTTATTTCACTTTCATTTATTTCTGCCCTAATTTTTATGATTTCTTTCCTTTTACTAATGCTTGGATTCGTCACTTCTTTTCCTAATTGCTTTAGGTGTAAAGTTATCTACTTGATAACTTTAAAAATGTTATCTATTTGATTTTTCTCCTGTTTCTTGAGGAAATCTTGTATTGCTATGAACCTTCCCCTTTAGCACTGCTTTTACTAAACTCCAGTGGTTTGGGGTTATTATGTTTTCATTTTCATTTGTTTCTATGCATATTTTTGATTTTTTTTTATTTCTTCTGTGATTTGTTGGTTATTCAGAAGTGTATTATTTAGCCTCCATATGTTTGTATTTTTAATAGCTTTTTTCCTGTAGTTGACATCTAATCTTACCACATTGTGATCAGAAAAGATGCTTGAAATGATTTCAGTTTTCTTTTTAATTTATCAAGACTAGATTAATGGCCCAGGGTGTGATCTATCCTGGAGAAGGTTCCATATGCACTTGAGAAAAAGGTGCAATTCATTGTTTTGGGGTGAAATGTCCTATAGATATCAATTAAGTCTAACTGGTCTATTGTATCATTCAAAGTTTGTGTTTCCTTGCTATATTTTGTTTAGTTGATTTATCCATAAGTGTGAGTAGGGTATTAAAGTCTCCCACTATTATTTGTTACTGTTAATTTCCCCTTTCATACTTGTTAGCATTTGCCTTACATATTCTGATGCTCCTATGTTGGGTGCATATATATTTATAATTGTTATATCTTCTTCTTGGATTGATCCTTTGATCATTATGTAGTGTCCTTTTTTGTCTCTTTTCATGGCCTTCATTTCAAAGTCTATTTTATCTGGTATGAGTATTGATACTCCTGTTTATTTTGGTCTCCATTTGCATGAAATATGTTTTTCCAGCCTTTCATTTTCAGTCTATATGTGTCTTTTGTTTCTCTCTTATAGACAACATATATAGGGAGTCTTTTTTTTGTATCCATAAATGGATACAAAAAAAAGCCAGTCTTTGTCTTTTTGTTGAGGCATTCAACCCATTTACATTTAAGGAAATTATTGGTAAGTATGATCCTGTTGCCATTTACTTTATTGTTTTGAGTTTGCGTTTATAAACGTTTTCTGTGTTTCCTGTCTAGAGAAGATCTTTTTGAGTTTGTTGAAGAGCTGGTTTGGTGGTTCTGAATTCTCTCAGCTTTTGCTTGTCTGTAATGCTTTTGATTTCTCTTTCATATTTGAATGAGATCCTTGCTGGATATACTAATATGGGTTGTAGGTTTTCCTCTTTCATGACCTTAAGTATGTATGTCTTGCCATTCCCTTCTGGCCTGAAGATTTTCTATTGAAAGATCAACTGCTATCTTTATGGGAATTCCCTTGATATTTGCTGCTTTTAATATTTGCTCTTTGTGTTTGATCTTCATTTATTTGATTAATATGCATCTTGGGGTGTTTCACCTTGAGTTTATCCTGTTAAAACTCTGGGTTTCTTGGACTTGGGTGATTATTTCCTTCCCCATTTTAGGGATGTGTTCAACTATTATCTCCTCAGGTATTTTCTCATGGCCTTTCTTTTTGTCTTCTTCTGGTACTCCTATGATTCGAATGTTGGGGTATTTAAAATTGTCCCTGAGGTCTCTGAGGTTGTCCTAATTTCTTTTCATTCTCTTTTCTATTTTCCTCTCTGCTACATTTATTTCCACCATTCTATCTTCCACCTCACTTATCATATCTTCTCCCTCACTTATTCTACTGTTGGTTCCCTCCAGAGTGCTTTTGATCTCTGTTATTGCATTATTCATTATTGATTGNCAGTCTTTGTCTTTTTGTTGAGGCATTCAACCCATTTACATTTAAGGAAATTATTGGTAAGTATGATCCTGTTGCCATTTACTTTATTGTTTTGAGTTTGCGTTTATAAACGTTTTCTGTGTTTCCTGTCTAGAGAAGATCTTTTTGAGTTTGTTGAAGAGCTGGTTTGGTGGTTCTGAATTCTCTCAGCTTTTGCTTGTCTGTAATGCTTTTGATTTCTCTTTCATATTTGAATGAGATCCTTGCTGGATATACTAATATGGGTTGTAGGTTTTCCTCTTTCATGACCTTAAGTATGTATGTCTTGCCATTCCCTTCTGGCCTGAAGATTTTCTATTGAAAGATCAACTGCTATCTTTATGGGAATTCCCTTGATATTTGCTGCTTTTAATATTTGCTCTTTGTGTTTGATCTTCATTTATTTGATTAATATGCATCTTGGGGTGTTTCACCTTGAGTTTATCCTGTTAAAACTCTGGGTTTCTTGGACTTGGGTGATTATTTCCTTCCCCATTTTAGGGATGTGTTCAACTATTATCTCCTCAGGTATTTTCTCATGGCCTTTCTTTTTGTCTTCTTCTGGTACTCCTATGATTCGAATGTTGGGGTATTTAAAATTGTCCCTGAGGTCTCTGAGGTTGTCCTAATTTCTTTTCATTCTCTTTTCTATTTTCCTCTCTGCTACATTTATTTCCACCATTCTATCTTCCACCTCACTTATCATATCTTCTCCCTCACTTATTCTACTGTTGGTTCCCTCCAGAGTGCTTTTGATCTCTGTTATTGCATTATTCATTATTGATTGACACTTTTTTTTTATTTCTTCTAGGTCCTTGTTCAACATTTATTGCATCTTCTTCATTCTTTTCTCTAGTCTATTTATCTTTAATTCCATTTTGTCTTTAAGATTTTGGATCATCTTTACTATTATTATTTTGAATTCCTCTTCAGGTAGACTCTCTATCACCTCCTCTTTGGTTTGGTGGGCATTTATCCTGTACCTTTACCTGCTGAATATTTCTCTGCCTTTTCATTTTGTTTAGATTGCTGTGTTTGGGTGGTCTTTCTGTATGCTGGAAGTTTTTGATTTCTCTTTATTGTTGACGTTCCTCCATGTGGGTGGGGTTGGACTAGTGGTTTGTCAAGGTTTCCAAGTTAGGGAAACTTGCATTGGTGTTCTGTTGGGCTGAACTGGATCTCTTCTCTCTGGAGTGCAATGAAATGTCCAGTAGTGAGTTTTGAGGTGTCTGTGGGTTTGGTGTGACTTTGGGCAACCTGTATTTTAATGCTCAGGGTTGGAGAATTAGCCTGATATGTTTGCTCTGGAACTTGTTGGCTCTTGGGTGGAGCTGGTTTCAGTGTAGGCATGGAGGCTTTTAGATGAACTCTTGTCCATTAGTGTCCCCTGGAGTAAGGAGTTTTCTGGTGTTTTCAAGTTTTGGATTTAAGCCTCCTGCCTCTGGTTTTCAGTCTTATTCTTACAGTAGCCACAAGACTTCTCCATCAATACAGCACAGATTACAAAACATCGGGGTTAATGGTGAAAAGGTTCTCCACAGTGAGGGACATACAGAGTGGTTCACAGTTACATGGAGTAGAAAAGAGGGAGGAGGCTTCACATGAGGTGCCCAAAGTACTGGAGTTTTAGCATCATTCTTTCCNATAAAACATCAGGGTTAATGGTGAAAAGGTTCTCCACAGTGAGTGACATACAGAGTGGTTCACAGTTACATGGAGTAGAAAAGAGGGAGGAGGCTTCACATGAGGTGCCCAAAGTACTGGAGATTTAGCATCATTCTTTCCAAACAAATCCCAGGGCTGATCTCCTTCAGAATGGACTAGTTGGATCTCCTTGCAGTCCAAGGGACTCTCAAGAGTCATCTCCAGCACCACAGTTCAAAAGCATCAATTTTTCGGCACTCAGCCTTCTTCACAGTCCAACTCTCATATCCATACATGACCACTGGAAAAACTATAGCCTTGACTAGATGGCCCTTAGTCGGCAAAGTAATGTCTCTGCTTTTGAATATGCTATCTAGGTTGGTCATAACTTTTCTTCCAAGGAATAAGCATCTTTTTATTTCATGGCTGCAGTCACCATCTGCAGTGATTCTGGAGCCCCCCCAAAATAAAGTCTGACACTGTTTCCACTGTTTCCTCTTCTATTTCCCATGAAGTAATGGGACCAGATGCCATGATCTTAGTTTTCTGAATGTTGAGCTTTACGCCAACTTTTTTGCTCTCCTCTTTCACTTTCATCAAGAGGCTTTTTAATTCCTCTTCACTTTCTGCCATAAGGTGTCATCTGCATATCTGAGGTTATTGATATTTCTCCCAGCAATCTTGATTCCAGCTTGTGTTTCTTCCACTCCAGCGTTTCTCACGATGTACTCTGCATATAAGTTAAATAAGCAGGGTGACAGTATACAGCCTTGATGTACCCCTTTTCCTATTTGGAACCAGTCTGTTGCTCCATGTCCAGTTCTAACTGTTGCTTCTTGACCTGCCTATAGAGTTCTCAAGAGGCAGATTAGGTGGTCTGTTATTCCCATCTCTTTCAGAATTTTCCACAGTTGATTGTGATCCACACAGTCAAAGGCTTTGGCATAATCAATAAAGCAGAAATAGATGTTTTACTGGAACTCTCTTGCTTTTTCTCTGATCCAGCGGATGTTGGCAATTTGATCTGGTTCCTCTGCCTTTTCTAAAACCAGCTTGAATGTCAGAGAGTTCACAGAGTTAAGTAGAGTAAAGAAGCAGGAGGGAGGAGATAGAGATGCCCTGGGGGAGAAAAGGGAGTGTCAAAAGGGGAGAGAGCAATCAAGCCAGTAATCATACCCCTAAGGAAAAATGAGTACCGAAGATTACATTCTTAAAGGTACAAAATTGATAACAAATACCAAAAAGCAAAGATAAAAAATCTAGAGTAGAGGTTAGATTCTGAAAAATACAATATTAATAATACAAAAAAAAATCACAAAAAGTATAAAATAAATATATTCTTATGTATATACATATATATAATTTGCTTTTAAAATAGGGTCTTTTGCAAGGTAATAGCAGGTTATAAAAATGAAAATTAAAGGAGTAATAAAGAATTTAAAAATTAAAAACTATTTAAAAATGATAATAGTAAAAATATATCAGGTATTTCTATGGAGCTGTTGAGGGTGGTGTGGGGTCAGTTCAGTTTCAGATAGTCCCTTGTTCCAGCTTATACTTCTCAAAATCTACAGCTCCCTTCCAATGCTTAGACATTGCTAACAACTGGGTTTTAATCTGTTGTACCTGTCACTTCCAGAGCAGTTCCCTCTTCTTTGTTTATTTTGGCTTCCTCTGTTTGCAGGTCTCTTAAGTGTCTAGTTTCCACCCTGACACAGGGGGTGGGGGCAGGGGGAGGGGGCAAAGCTGATCACTTATCTAGGCTCATTTGATCAGTTGTGCTGTGGGGAAGGAGGAGCTCTGCAAACAAATATCACTGGTGTGTGTAGTGCTGGCAGTGTCTGGACCACACTGGGTTTGCCCCCGCTCACGGTGTGTGTGCTTTCTGGGTCTACACTGCTCAGGCTCCAGGTTGTCTGGCAGGGGAACTGTCCAAAGCAGGCCCTGGGTTTCATGTACTTTCCAGGTCTAAGCTACTCAGGTTCAGATTCTCAGGTACTCCGCAAAGGCACAGACTCAGTTGGGCATGTGTTTTGTGCCCTTCTCAGGCCTGAGTAGCTCAGGTGACCAGGTGGCGAGTGCACTGTTCTAGGTGGGCTGTGCATCTTAATCACCTTCCTAGTCACAGTCACTTGATTTCCTGTGTGTGTAGCTGTAGCACCTTCTCAGATGTGCCATGTGTCTCCTCTGGAAGTTGATCTCTGGCTGCGACCCTCCTGGCAGATGTTGGCCATCCAGGATCCCAGGAAGACTTGAGTAGCAACTGGGAGCCTGCTCACAGTATGGTGGAGGGTGCCATCTCTGGGGGTCAAGATTTCCCCTTGCCTTCTGGCTCAGGCTGTCACCCATTTGCCTCTCTGCCTCCGGCAGGGGGGTGGGCTGGTTCACAGTCAGCTAGCTCTCCTTTGGTATTCACTCAGTCCTTTGTTCTGTGAGTGGGCCAGGCTGTGCTTTAGGTTAGAGTTTTTCATGGGAAAGTTCTCTTTCTCTATTTTATTTTTTCCCCTCTCTCTGGCTTTTCCAACCATTTAGGTTGCTATCTCACCTTAGCTACCTCAGATTGTCCTCAGGGCATTAGGCCTGGTCCTTACCCTAAACATACAACCTGCGCCTCCCTGTTCAGGCCATGCTGGGTGGTGGTAGACATGAGTTTCTGGGCTACTTCTCCACTGGGAGTTGTGGTTAAGCGCATATTCTTTGTGTGTGTGTGTGTGTGTGTGTGTGTGTGTGTGTGTGTGTTTTCCCCCTTCTCCCGGTTATGTTGCTCTCAGAGATTCCAAAACTCCCCACAGACCTGCCAGTGAGAGGGTTTCCTGGTGTTTGGATACTTCTCCTCCTTCACGACTCCTTCCCCAGGACAGATTTCCATCCATAACTCTTTTGTCTCGCTTTTTGACTTTTATATTTTGTCCTACCTCATTTTGAAGAGAATAGGCTTCCTTTCTGGGTGCCTGGTGGCCTCTGCCAGGATTCAGAAGTTGTTTTGTGTAAGGGGCTCAGCATTCAAATGATCTTTTGATGAATTTTTGTGGGATATAGTGATCTCTCCATCCTACTCTTCTGCCATCTTAGGACCTCCCAAATTTTTTAAATTTTAAATTTTATGTATTTATACATAAAAATAAAAAGCTGTTGCTCTCAAACCTCAGAAAATAGGTTGTTGTTTATGCTCTAAGTACATCAATAGCTAATAAAAATAAATAGCTAACAGAATAAAATAGCTGCAGTTATTCTATTAAATTCACATGTTATCTATAATAGAGACCGTCAAGGTTATAGCTGATTATGAAAGTATCTACAGGGAACAAAATTAACAAAGCTTTGTAATTTTATAGATAATTTCAGTTTATATTCACCTATATCACCCAATATATTCAATGTATTCTATACTGCAGGCAGTTTCTTTACCATCTGAGCCACTAGGGAAGTCACATATTTCATAGGTATAATTGAAACACTGGTAAACGTAAAAATTTAGCACAATGCCAAAACATGGAAACATTTAAAAATCATAACTCTGTAGATCTTCACTGACCCTTTGTTGCTTTCAAATCAATTCATCTGTTAACAGTCTTCAGATTATACTGAAACACAAGATCTTTCTAGATCCCATGATAGTAGAAAAAGAAGTTAACATCTAAAGCACCAATATCTTTTGTAGTTATACTACAAAGTTGTAGCTATTCCTAAGTTTCAAATAGTTGCCTCATTAGCATTATATGGTAGGTAGTGGCATTACTTACAGATTATCTGGTACACATCAGACAGTAGGCACATGGAAGACTGTTGTGGGTCACTTATTCTTGTTTGAGATTAGACAGACATGATAGCAAAGAGTGTCTGTATTCATTACAACTTCAGGTTTCTGATATTTTAGATCTTAAGTCACAACATTCAAGAAAATAATGAGTACTGGGCAGAGTTTTAAGTACATCATAATAGACTTCAAAAGTCTGCAATTCTGCCCACTTTTCACTTACTAACACTGAGATCATTAAACACCCTCCTTTTTAATCAATCCTATCTTGCTCTTCATCTAAGTGTAGCTATTTCATGTTTTATCCTGTGTATATATTTATTTTCCTTATTTCTTCTATTGCCTCATTTCAATAGCCATAATAAACAACATGGTTGGTCCCAGAATCAATGGGTGAGGAAATTAATCATTTTAGTGACAGGCAATTCATATTCACATGACAAAGGGTTTCAATAGAGAAAAGGGTGAACATCTGGGGTCACTACTGTTATCAATTTCTCATATACCCACTTGTATATGCATAACACAAAGCTTGATCCAAAGGAAACAGAGACCATTATAACAATAAACACTGAAATAGATTGAGACGTTTTGAATTACAGGCTGTATTATTTTTTCATTGCTGTTGTTTCAAATTACTACAAATCTAGCAGCTAAAAAACACACAAATGTATTATTTCAAAGTTCTGTAGGTCAGAAGTATTGTCAAGGTTTTGCCCGGTCTGAGATTTCTATCTGGAGGCTCTGAGAGAGAAATCTGTTTCCAAGGTTCACTCAGGCTGTTGACAGTATTTAGTTACATGCAGCAGTGGATCTGAGGTTCTTGTTTCTTCATAGATTTTCAGTCTGGAGCTTCTCTCAGATCCTTAATGTCTCCTGCATATTTTGACATTTTGGTCCTTTTATCTTCAAAGAGAACAATGGCAGGTTAAACCTTCTCTGACTTCTATTTCTGCCCTTTCTTATTCCACCTGGAAAAAGATTTCTGCCTTTAAAGGTTAATTTAATTAGTTTGGACCCTCCAAGGTAATCCAGGATAATCTCCTATTTTAAAGTCCATAAATTTGAGTATATATTCCTGTATATTCCCTGTATATTTTCATGCATATTTTAAAAATCTAGAAATTAGTGTGTGAATATCTTTAATAGATTATCCTGGCTATCACTAACCATTTGCTGACTTTCAAAGGTCCATGTCCCTCCCCGTCCCCCAACACACACACAATACAAAGTATGTTCATTCCCTAAATAAATATGTTTAAATCCCCAAAGGTCATTTTCCATTATAGCATCAACTCAAATCCCAAATTACATATAAATCTCATCAGTTCAGAAATTCCAAATTTCATCATCTAAATAATCTAATAAAGTCATCTACATCATGAGACTAAAGTTTTTAGCATGTTCTATTAAATGTAACAGTGGGGTACAATTCTCTATTTAGGAACCTATGAAACCAAAGTTATCTGTTCCCAATATAGAGTAGTAGGACATACATAGACATAACCACAGGTATCATTATTTTAAAAGTGGGAAAATGGATAAGAAAATGTTGTCCATAGTCCAAAGCACTTTTAAACTGAAGGCAAGCAAAATACATTATGTTACAAGGTTTGGGGATTTTTTTCCTTTGTTCTCCACTCAGGCGTCTGTTTGCTTGGCTCCACCTTTGGAATCATTATTCCTTACGAAAGATAGCATATATTTAAAGATGAGTATTTTAATCAACCTCTTTCCTGCTGGTAGAATTTTGGAGGCTACAGGAGATTCATTCCAAGATACAGAAACTTTGTCTATTTTTGAGATTAATCCTATCTCTGTTTGGGACTTCCCTTGTGGTTCAGATGGTAAAGAATCTTCCTGGAGTGCAGGAGACCCGAGTTCAATCCCTGGTTTGGGAAGATCCCCTGGAGAATGGAATGGCTACCCACTCTGGTATTCTTGCCTGGAAAAGTCCAGGGACAGAGGAGCTGGATAGGCTACAGTCCATGAGGTTACAAAGAATCAGATATGACTGAATAACTAACACACACACACACACACACACACACACACACACACACACACACACACATCTCTTTTGATCTCTGTTGAGACAACTGAAAAACAAAGAAACACCTTAAACTATACATGGGATCCTGATTTGACTGAGGGAATAGGGAAGTCATATCTTTGATCTCTTTGAAGAATCTTTTGTGTGACTGAAAATTTAGACTTCTTGTCCTCTGGATAGACTGAGAATTTTCCAAAACTTCATATTCTTACTTCTTTTAGTTGACTTGTTCTTCCTTTAGTTTATATGATTCCTCTTGCATTTTACTATAAACAGCAAGCAAAAACTAGGATTTAACTTAAACACTTTGCTTTGTAACCTCTCCAGCTAAAAATCCAAGTTCATTATTCACAGATTCTGATTTCCACATGATCTCAGGACACCATTCCACTCCGTTTTCTGACACTAAAAATCAAGGGTCTTCTTTTTCAAGTTTCTAGTAACGTATTCCTCAATTATTTCTGAGTGCTCACCAGAAGTGTCCTTGAAGTCCAGATTTCTATGAACACTCAGTTAACAGAGATTTAGGCTTTCTCTAAGGTGATATCAAATTTCTCATAATTCTTATTAGTTCCTTCTAAATCAATTGGTGTGGCATGATGAATTCTAGGGACTCTCTAACCTTGTTTCAATTGCAGCAAATAACCCCAATAAGATGATATATTTCAGCAGTGCTAAGGAGTTGCTTGGTACATGAACTCTGCTTGCCAGATTTCTATATGATGAGTTATTAAGGAAGAGCTAAGAATTTATCTTCTCTGTAAGTTTTTGAACATAAATCTAGCTGGCATTGTAAACTATGAGAAAGGTAGGAAATATACACTCAACAAATATTGAAACAAAACTAAAACTGCCAATCTGCTCCTCAAGTATGTGAGATAAGCCATCTGGCTGTATTTTCAAAAAGTGTTTTCTCAAGAGTAATTTAGGTGAGAACCACTAAGCAAAGTGGAAAGGATCTGTCACCTATTCTGTGAACAAGATGACATGTTGTTCATCAGATAGCAAGAACATGCCTTTTCAGAGACAAAATTGGGTACATCAGGAAATGTAAAATAGGTATTGGGCATGAGGGAGAGGGGATGCAGATGGGTCTTATTTTTCAAACTAGAATAGCTAATGAGTAGAGAAATGAAGATGGAATTTAAAAATTGTCAATTAAGCAGCTGTTGCATCAAATACCTCCTTATCATAGAAAACATGATCAATTCAATAAAAGTTTCAGGAAAGAGTATTGTCATTATTATTGTTCATGTCTGACTCTTTGCAACCTCACAGACTGTAGTGCACCAGGCTCCTCTGTCCTCCACTATCTCCCGGAGTTTGCTAAAATTCATGTCCATTGAGTTAGTGATGCCATCTAACCATTTTATCCTCTGCTACCCCTTCTCGTTTAGCCTTCAATCTTTCCCAGCATCAAGGTCAGTTCTGATGAGCTAGCTCTTCTCATCAGGTGGCCAAAGTATTGCAGCTTCAGCTTTATCAACAGTCTTTCCAATGAATATTCATGGTTAATTTCCTTTAAGATTGACTGGTTTTGTTTTCTTGCTGTCCAAGGAACTTTTAAGAGTCTTCTCCAGCATTACAGTTTAAAAGCATCAATTCTTCGGTGCTCAGCCTTCTTTGCGATCCAAATTTCACAACTGTACATGGCTAATGGAAAAACCATAGCTTTGACTATATAGATCTTTGTCAACAAAGTTATGTCTCTGCTTTTTAATACACTGTGTAGGTTTGTTATAGCTTTCCTTTCAAGTGGCAAGCATCTTTTAATTTCATGACTGCAGTCACTGTCATCATGATTTTACAACCCAAGAAAATAAAATCTGTCACTGTTTCCACTTTTTCCTCTTCTATTTGCCATGAAGTGATGAGACCAGATACCATGATCTTAGTTTTGTTTTGTTTTGTTCTTTCTTTAATGCTGACTTTCAACCAACTTTTTCACTCTTCTCTTTCACTTTGTGAAGAGGCTCTTTAGTATGTCTTCACTTTATTTCCATTAGAGTGGTATTATCTGCCTATCTGAGTTGGATATTTCTCTGAGCAGTCTTGATTCCAGCTTGGAATTCACCCAGCCTAGCATTTTTCATGATGTACACTGCATGGAAGTTAAACAAGCAAGGTGACAACATGTAGCCTTGTCATACTCTTTTCCCAGTTTTGAACTAGTCTGTTGTTCCATGCCCCATTCTAACTGTTGCTTCTTGGCCTACATACAGGTTACTCAGGAGACAGGTAAGCTCTGTTACTCCCATCTCTTGAAGAATTTCCTACAGTTTGTTGTAATCTACACAGTCAATGGCTTTACATAATCAATGAAACAAAAGTAGATGTTTTTCTGGAATACCCTTGCTCTCCCCATGATCGAAAGAAGGTTGGTAACTTGATCTCTGGTTTCTCAGACTCTTTGAAATCCAGCTGAGCATCTGGAATTTCTTGGTTCATGTACTGCTAAAGCCTAGCTTGAAAGATTTTCAGCATAACCTTGCTAGCATGTGAAATGAGCTCAATTTTATGGTAGTTTGAACATTTTTTTGGCATTACCTTTCTTTGGGATTGAAAAATGAAAACTGACATTTTCCAGTCCTGTAGTCACTGTTTTCCAAATTTGCTGACATGTTAAGTGCAGCAGTTTAATAGCAACATCTTTTAGGATTTGAAATATTCAGCTGGAATTCCATCAATTCCACTAGCTTTGTTTGTATTAGTGCTTCCTAAGGCTGATTTCAAACTTTAGGCTCTGGCTCTAGGTGAGTGATTACACCATCATGTTTATCCAAGTCACTAAGACTTTTTTTTTTTTCAATTCTGTATATTCTTGCCACCTCTTCTTAATATCTTTGTCCTTTACTGTGCCCATCCTTAGGTGAAATATTCCCTTAATATCTCCAATTTTCTTAAAGAGATCTTTAGTCTTACCGATTCTACTGTTTTCCTCTATTTTTTGACATTGTCCACTTCCACTTAAGAAGGCCCTCATCTTTCCTTGCTATTCTCTGGAATTGTGCATTCAGTTGTACTTATCTTTCTCTTTCTCCTCTGTCTTTTGCTTCTCTTCTTTTCTTAGATATTTGTAAAGCCTTCTCAGACATCCACTTTGATTTCTTACATTTTTTTGTCTTTGGCATGATTTTGGTCATTGCCTCCTCTACAGTGTTAGAACCTCCATCCAGAGTTCTTCAGGCCCTCTGTCTACAAGATCCAGTCCCTTGGATCTATTCATTGTGATAAAACATAAGACACTGTATTTGTCATGTTAACAAACCATTTTAAAGGCAATTCTTTTCTTAATAAGTAATCTCATGAAAGACTCTAGGAAAGGCCATTTAATAGAAAAATTTCAAGACTAAAATACTGAATCTTTGACATACAAATTTATTTATTTGGTTGCTCAACCAATTTATTATCATATTATTTTTATTCTAAGAAAAAGTCTATTCTCTCTTGCTTGGCATACAAACTTTAAGATTCTAGTCTTTATTGTATACCCCCAGTGTTGTCTTTATTGATACCTTCTGACATACCTTGGCAATCAGCTGTAGTGATGAATCTAGTCTCATGAGTCACAAATAAGCCATTTCTGTCTTCGTGAATGCTATTTTCTGTCTGGAAGGACATTTTCAGGTCAATTGGTTTGACCCATGTTAAATTTTAACATTCTCCCTCTAAGACTGATTCAGTAATCCCAAAGTTAATAATTTCTGTTTCTCTGTACATTTAGCACATTTTTATTACCTCTCTTATGGACTTATTGCATATTTTAAATGAAACACAAAACTAATAGGAAGAAGCATTGTCTTTGGGTTTAGATAATTCATGATTCAACTACTGGACTCATCATGTATTAGCATTATGACCTGAAAAATATCTTATTTTTCTTCTATGTATTGTAGGAACATTGAGATTATTAAATGGATATATTAGAAAGACACTGCCCCCAACTGTTAGTATACACTCAGTATACATGCTTTTGTTCCATCTATCACATCACTATAAACATGTAATGTATATAACTCTAGTCTCACCTGTCTGTGACTATAGAATAAGCTTACATTTTATTTTTGTAAGCCCATATTTCTATGGCATGAGGTTCCACTAGCCTATTTCCTAGAAATAAGTCCCACTCATTGTCTTATTCTGTTGTTTCCTTTAGTTTCTAAGAGGGGAATGAATGAATGAGTCAAACATTTATTTCACATAGGTGGAAGGTGTTTTAGATATATAGCATTCTGGAGACTAGGGAGTAAAGAGTAAAATTTAATCAACACAAGAAAGACTAGTGTGTTTACTATTTACCTTAAAAGGATAGTAGGGCTTCAATTGTGCACTGTGTCATAGTCAAAACATTCTAAATAATCTCTTGTGAATCTCTTAGAAATCGCACTTCTCTTCCTTTCATGTTGCCTTCATACACTGAAAGATGCAGAGAAAATATTTTCTTGAGAATACAAAAGATATTAGAAGCTACCTACCAGTTTAATAGAGAAAACATAATATATTTTTTTAAAATAGAGCTCAAGAGACTCTTGAATTTTTGTGTCATAACTTCATATTTCTTTCTTTGTACTACTATCTTTATGTAATCAAGTCAAACAAAATCCAACAAGAAATTTCAAGCTACCTAAAAGGCAGTTTCAGAACTGAGTAAGTTGTTACTAAAATGGAAAAAGAAACAATAACAGGATTTGGAAGGGGAAAGTAAAGTAAGTGAAAAATTTACTTTAACATATCACATGTCTGCCTACTCATTCCTTTTTTTTTTTTTTTTTTT
>SJYW01001199.1:180949-196536 GCA_006410735.1 Raphicerus campestris | reverse complement strand
ATCATTATGTAGTGGCCTTCTTTGTCTCTTTTCATAGCCTTTGTTTTAAAGTCTATTTTATCAGATATGAGTATTGCTATTCTTGCTTTCTTTTGGTCTCTATTTGCATGGAATATCTTTTTCCAGCCCTTCACTTTCAGTCTGTATGCGTCCGTTGTTTTGAGGTGGGTCTCTTGTAGGCAGCATATATAGGGATCTTGTTTTTGTATCCGTTAAGCCAGTCTTTGCCTTTTGGTTGGGGCACTCAACCCATATACATTTAAGGTAATTATTAATAAGTATGATCCCGTTGCCATTTACTTTATTGTTTTGGGTACAGGTTTATACGCCTTTTTTTGTGTTTCCTGTCTAAAGAATATCTTTTAGCATTTGTTGGAGAGCTGGTTTGGTGGTGCTGAATTCTCTCAGCTTTGGCTTGTCTGTAAAGTTTTTGATTTCTCCTTCATATTTGAATGAGATCCTTGCTAAGTACAGTAATCTGGGCTGTAGGTTATTTTCTTTCATCACTTTAAGTATGTCTTGCCATTCCCTCCTGGCCTGAAGAGTTTCTATTGAAAGATCTGCTGTTATCCTTATGAGAATCCCCTTGTGTGTTATTTATTGTTTTTCCCTTGCTACTTTTAATATTTGTTCTTTGTGTTTGGTCTTTTTAAATTTGATTAATATATGTCTTGGAGTGTTTTGCCTTGGGTTTATCCTGTTTGGGATTCTCTGGGTTTCTTGGACTTGGGTGATTATTTCCTTCACCATTTTAGGGAAGTTTTCAACTATTATCTCCTCAAGTATTTTCTCATGGTCTTTCTTTTTGTCTTCTTCTTCTGGGACTCCTATAATTTGAATGTTGGAACGTTTCATATTGTCTGGAGGTCTCTGAGGTTGTCCTTTAATTCGCTTTTCTTTTTTCCTCTCTGACTCATTTATTTCTACCATTCTATCTTCTGTGTCACTAATACTATCTTCTGCCTCTGTTATTTTACTATTTGTTCCCTCCAGAGTGTTTCTGATCTCATTTATTGTGTGATTCATTATATATTGACTCTTTTTTTATTTCTTCTAGGTCCTGTTAAGCCTTTCTTGCATCTTCTCAGTCCTTGTCTCCAGGCTATTTATCTGTGATTCCATTTTGATTTCAAGATTTTGGATCATTTTCACTATCCTTATTCAGAATTCTTTCTCAGGTATATTCCCTATCTCTTCCTCTTTTGTTTGGTTTGGTTGGCATTTCTCCTGTTCCTTTACATGTTGGGTATTCCTCTGTCTCTTCATCTTGTTTATATTGCTGCATTAGGGGTGGCCTTTCTGTATTCTGGGAATTTGGGGAGTTCTCTTTATTATGGAGTTTCCTTCCTGTGGGTGGGGTTGTATCAATGCCTTGTCAAGGTTTCTTGGTTACGGAGGCTTGTGTTGGAGTTCTGGTGGGTGGAGCTGGATTTCTTCTCTCTAGAGTGCCATGAAGTGTCCAGTAATGGGTTATGAGAAGTCAATGGTTTTGGAGAATTTTGTGCTGCCTTTATATTGAAGCTCAGGGGTGTGTTCCTGTGTTGCTGGAGAATTTGCATGGTATGTCTTGCTCTGGAACTTGTTGGCCCTTGGATGGTGCTTGGTTTCAATGTAGGTATGGAGGCATTTGATGAGCTCCTATCGATTAATGTTCCCTGGATATAGGATTTCACTGATGTTCTCAGGATTTCAACTTAAGCCTCCTGTTTCTGGTTTTCAGTTTTATTTTCACAATAGCCTCAAGACTTCTTCATCTATACAGCACCGATGATAAAACATCTAGGTTAAAGATGAAAGATTTCTCCACATTGAGGAACACCCAGAGAGGTTCACTGAGTTACATGGAGAAGAGAAGAGGGAAGGGGTAGTTAGAGGTGACTGGAATGAGATGAGGTGGGATCAAAATAGGAGAGAGCAAGCTAGTCAGTAATCACTTCCTTATGTATGCTCCACAGTCTGGATCACTCAGAGGTGTTCATGGAGTTATACAGGGAAGAGGAGATGGAGGAAGTAGACAGAGGTGGCCAAGAGGACAAAAGAGGGAAATGAAAAGGAGAGAGACAGATTCGGCCAGTAACCAGTTCCCTGAGTGTTCTCCACCATCTGGAACACATAGAAATTCACGGAGTTGGGTAGAGAAGAGAAGGGGATGGGAAGAGAAAGAGGCCACCTGGTGGAGAAAAAGGAGAGTCCAAAGGAGGAGAGAGTGGTCAAGCCAGTGATCTTGTTCTCAGGTAAAAATGGGTACTGAAGATGGGTTTTTAAATGTACAAAATTGACAACAAATACCAAAAAGCAAAGATTAAAAATCTGGAGTAGAGATTGTATTTTCAAAAATACAATATTAAAGAAAAGAAGAAGAAGAAAAATAAAGCCACAAGAATTATTAAAAAACAACATCAACCACAAAAAGACTATATACAGAATTTGCTTTAAAAATAGGGTCTTTTTTTTTTGAAAAGTAATAACAGGTTATAATAATACTAATTAGAAAAATAGAGGACTTAAAATTTTAAGAAAGTTAAAAAAAAAGCAACAATATCAACTCAAAAAAAAAAAAAAAAAGAAAAGAATGATTGTAAAAATAGTAAAGGTATAACTGGCCCTTTCTCTGGTGTTGTGGGCTGTGTGTGGTCAGTTCCAGGCGATTGCCTCTTTTTAACTTGCTCTGTTTGCTGGTCTCTTCAGTGTCTGATTTCCGTATTGACACAGGGAGGGCAATGGTGGACACTTTTTTTTTTTTTTTTTTTTAGGCTCACTGTTCAGTTGCTCTGTGGGGAGGGAGGGATGCTGCAAACAAATATTACTGGCATGTGCTTGGCAGTGTCTCATCCACGCTGGGCTTGCCCCTGCTTGTGGCGCACACCACTCAGGTTCTACATCACTCCACTGGGGAACTGTCTGAGGCCGACCCTAGGCTTAATGCACCTCTCCGGCCTAAGCTGCTCAGGCTCAGTGCTCNATGTGCTTGCAGTGTCTCATCCACGCTGGGCTTGCCCCTGCTTGTGGCGCACACCACTCAGGTTCTACGTCGTTCCACCGGGGAACCGTCTGAGGCCGGCCCTAGGCTTAATGCACCTCCTCGGTCTAAGCCGCTCAGGCTCAGTGCTCAGGAAGCCCTCAGAGGCGCAGATTTGGTTGGGCCTGCATTTTGTGCCCTTCCCAGGTCCGAGTAGCTCAGGAGTTTGGTGAGCGCAGTCACTGCGACTTATCGCCTTTCCTGCTGCTCAGTTTTCTGGGTGTACCGCTGGTGTTCCTTCTCAGGTGGATGATGACTGTCCAGAACCCCCAGAAGTCTTAGTTAGCAAGAAGCCTGCTTCCATTTTGGTAGATAATGTCTCTCTTGGGCTGCAATTGCCCCCTTCCAGCCCTTAAGTCTCTGGCTGCCTGTCACTGGAGGGGGATGTTCAGCAGTCGGCTATTTCTGTTCCGTCCTTTGTTCTGTGCATGGTCCTGGAGGTGTCTTATGTTCGAGCATTTCGCGTGGTAGCTATCTGACAGTCTGGTTTGCTAGCCCAAGTTAGCTGCTCTGGCCATGCTTGGGGGTGTTCCGGCCCAATTCTTAAAAAGCACTGCAGCCTGTGCCTCCCGCTCCTCCCTGCCCATTCCCTACTTGCTAGTGGTGGATGCAGGCACCTGCACTGCTTTTCCACTGCGGGAGTTACTATTGAGCTCATAATCTGTTGGTTTTAATTATTTATTTATTTTTCCTTCCTGTTATGTTGCCCTCTGTGCTTCCAAGGCTCGCCACAGACTTGGCAGTGAGAATGTTTCCTGGTGTTTGGAAACTTCTCTTCTTAAGAGTCTCTTCCCTGGACGGGACTCCTTTTCCTGAACGGACCTCCCTCCCTCCCTCCTTTGTCTCTTTTTTAATCTTTTATATTTTTTCCTACCTGTTTTGAAGCCAATGAGCTGCTTTTCTGGGTGCCTGATGTTCTCTGCCAGCATTCAGAAGTTGTTTTGTGGATTTTACTCAGCATTGAAATGTTCTTCTGATGAATTTTTGAGGAAGAAAGTGCTCTCCCCATACTTTTCCTCCACCATCTTAGGACCGCCCTCTCATGACTGTGGTTTTCATTCTGTTTGTTCTCTAAAGGAGAAGGTTAAGAGGCTTATGGAAGCTTCCTGATGGGAGAGACTGACTGAAGATGAAATTGAGTTTTATTCTGATAGGTGGGGCCAAGCTCAATAGATTTTCAATCCAGTTTTCTGTGGACAGGTCGATCTGTGTTCCCTGTCCATTATTTACCTGGGGCCAAACTATGGTGGAGGTAATGAAGATAATGGCGGCTGCCTTGGAGGTCTTGTGCTCTCGCTGCTGCGCTCAGTGCCCCCAACCCTGCCACAGGCCACAGCCGATCACGCGCCTCGGCCTCTGTCTCTAGTGTTGCCCTGCAAATAGGTTCATTGACAGTTTGTCCTTTCCACTCCACTTTTCTTAGTGTTTGTGCCTTCATCCTCAAGCTTACTATCTCATGGTAACAAGAATCTTGCTACAATAGCATTTGGTACATGTTCACTTTAAGAGAAGAAGTATTTGTGGGATGCATGTACCAAGAAATATGAAAATTTCTCAGCCTCTATCTTATTAGTCAGAACACTGGAATAGTGTTAGTCATCACCATCTGAAAAGAGTTATTGGTTGGCAGAGTTCTGTCAAATAAAACTGGGGTTTCTTTGGTAAGGAAATCAGTTTAGTTCAGGTCAGTTCAGTCGCTCAGTTGTGTCCGACTCTTTGCAACCCCATGAATCACAGCACGCCAGGCCTCCCTGTCCATCACCAACTTCTGGAGTTTACCCAAACTCATGTCCAAAGAGTTGGTGATGCCATCCAGTCATCTCATTCTCTGTCTACCCTTCTCCTCCTTACCCCAATCCCTCCCAGCATCAGAGTCTTTTCCAATGAGTCAATTCTTCGCATGGAGTGGCCAAAGTATTGGAGTTTCAGCTTTAGCATCAATCCTTCCAAAGAACACCCAGGACTGATCTCCTTTAGGATGGACTGGTTGGATCTCCTTGCAGTCCAGGGGACTCTCAAGAGTCTTCTCCAACACCACAATTCAAAAGCATCAATTTTTTGGCGCTCAGTTTTCTTCACAGTCTAACTCTTACATCCACACATGACTACTGGAAAAACCATAGCCTTGACTAGATGGACCTTTATTGGCAAAGTAATGTCTCTGTTTTTCAATATCCTATAAATTAAAGTAAAATTATTCATTACTCAAAGGGCATACTGATACCAGTGTAGTCCCTAATGAAAGATTTCAAAAAGAATTTTTTTGATATAGAGACACAAAGAAAACTATAGGAATATGTATAGGTAAAGGTATTATTTTAATATAAATTTCAATTTCTTCATATCAAGTGGCTCTCTGTTTATCACTCATTCTCTAACTCATTAAACAAATATTTATTAAATCTTTCCTATAGGTATGGAGCAGTAAAAAAGAATGCACAAAGTCTCTAGCCAAAGTTATTGCCTAGAGAAATGAAACATTAAGAAAACAATTACAATCACACATACATATAAATAAATACACATAAAACAAATAAATACTCTTAAAATGCCTTGCAATAATTATCCTGTTTCCACTTGAAAAAGCTCTCTGCAACCTTAATCTGATTCAACAGTCTTAGAACGGGCTGGCCAATCAGAGAACCCACGCTCTTGCCTATAATAATGTTTCACAGATAACAGCAGGTTCTCTCAGAGTCTTTGCCAGAGCCAACCATGACAAATGGTCTCTTTTCTTAATAACTTTAGCTGTAATGAGGATTTATGCCTAGAACTGCTGGTAAGCCATTTACAGACCACAAAGGGAGGTATTAATGGAGAATAAAGTCATTATAAAAGAAAGTAGCAAAGATAGACAAATTTAATTATATACTTTAATTTCTACCCCAATAGTGAATAAAAGAAGTTTAGCCCTGGAACATTCAATTAAGCAACATTGTTTTCTAGTTTTATTTTCTTTTTTGTTATTTTATCTTATTTTATTTTATTATATAACATAGTCACATGCATCTATGTTCAAATTAGGGCTTTCTTGGTGGCTCAAACAGTAAAGAATATGTTTTCAATGCAGCGGACCCAAGCTCGATCCCTGGGTCAGGAAGAATCTTTGGAGAAGGGAATGGCAACCCACTCAGTATTCTTGCCTGGAGAATCCCATAAACAGAGGAGTCTGCCAGGCTACAGTCCGTGGGGTTACAAAGAGTCAGACACAAGTGAGTGACTAACACACCAAACGCATAGGTTCAAATTACTCAGATCAAACTATTGATAACTAACACATCTCTTTCTTCACTTGGGGATCTGCACAAACAATCGAAATGCCTTTTTTCCCCTGGAAACCTTTATGTTTCAAGAGCTTCCTACATCTAAATCTATCAATNCTTTTTTTTTTTTTTTTTTTTAGGCTCACTGTTCAGTTGCGCTGTGGGGAGGGAGGGATGCTGCAAACAAATATTACTGGCATGTGCTTGCAGTGTCTCATCCACGCTGGGCTTGCCCCTGCTTGTGGCGCACACCACTCAGGTTCTACGTCGTTCCACCGGGGAACCGTCTGAGGCCGGCCCTAGGCTTAATGCACCTCCTCGGTCTAAGCCGCTCAGGCTCAGTGCTCAGGAAGCCCTCAGAGGCGCAGATTTGGTTGGGCCTGCATTTTGTGCCCTTCCCAGGTCCGAGTAGCTCAGGAGTTTGGTGAGCGCAGTCACTGCGACTTATCGCCTTTCCTGCTGCTCAGTTTTCTGGGTGTACCGCTGGTGTTCCTTCTCAGGTGGATGATGACTGTCCAGAACCCCCAGAAGTCTTAGTTAGCAAGAAGCCTGCTTCCATTTTGGTAGATAATGTCTCTCTTGGGCTGCAATTGCCCCCTTCCAGCCCTTAAGTCTCTGGCTGCCTGTCACTGGAGGGGGATGTTCAGCAGCCGGCTATTTCTGTTCCGTCCTTTGTTCTGTGCATGGTCCTGGAGGTGTCTTATGTTCGAGCATTTCGCGTGGTAGCTATCTGACAGTCTGGTTTGCTAGCCCAAGTTAGCTGCTCTGGCCATGCTTGGGGGTGTTCCGGCCCAGTTCTTAAAAAGCACTGCAGCCTGCGCCTCCCGCTCCTCCCTGCCCATTCCCTACTTGCTAGTGGTTGATGCAGGTACCTGCGCTGCTTTTCCACTCGGGGAGTTACTATTGAGCTCGTAATCTGTTGGTTTTAATTATTTATTTATTTTTCCTTCCTGTTATGTTGCCCTCTGTGCTTCCAAGGCTCGCCACAGACTTGGCAGCGAGAATGTTTCCTGGTGTTTGGAAACTTCTCTTCTTAACAGTCTCTTCCCCGGATGAGACTCCTTTCCCTGAGCGGACCTCCCTCCCTCCCTCCTCTGTCTCTTCTTAAATATTTTATATATTTTCCTACCTGTTTTGAAGCCAATGAGCTGCTTTTCTGGGTGCCTGATGTTCTCTGCCAGCATTCAGAAGTTGTTTTGTGGATTTTACTCAGCGCTGAAATGTTCTTCTGATGAATTTGTGAGGGAGAAAGTGCTTTCCCCATACTTTTCCTCCACCATCTTAGGACCGCCCTCTCATGACTGTGGTTTTCATTCTGTTTGTTCTCTGAAGGAGAAGGTTAAGAGGCTTATGGAAGCTTCCTGATGGGAGAGACTGACTGAAGATGAAACTGAGTTTTATTCTGATGGGTGGGGCCAAGCTCAATAGATTTTCAATCCAGTTTTCTGTGGACAGGTCGATCTGTGTTCCCTGTCCGTTATTTACCTGGGGCCAAACTATGGTGGAGGTAATGAAGATAATGGCGGCCGCCTTGGAGGTCTTGTGCTCGCGCTGCTGAGCTCAGCGCCCCCAACCCTGCCGCAGGCCACAGCCGATCACACGCCTCGGCCTCTGTCTCTAGTGTTGCCCTACAAATAGGTTCATTGACAGTTGGTCCTTTCCACTCCACTTTTCTTAGTGTTTGTGCCTTCATCCTCAAGCTTACTGTCTCATGGTAACAAGAATCTTGCTACAATAGTATTTGGTACATGTTCACTTTAAGAGAAGAAGTATTTGTGGGATGCATGTATCAAGAAATATGAAAATTTCTCAGCCTCTATCTTATTAGTCAGAACACTGGAATAGTGTTAGTCATCACCATCTGAAAAGAGATATTGGTTGGCAGAGTTCTGTCAAATAAAACTGGGGTTTCTTTGGTAAGGGAATCAGTTTAGTTCAGGTCAGTTCAGTTGCTCAGTTGCGTCCGACTCTTTGCAACCCCATGAATCGCAGCACGCCAGGCCTCCCTGTCCATCACCAACTCCTGGAGTTTACCCAAACTCATGTCCAAAGAGTTGGTGATGCCATCCAGCCATCTCATTCTCTGTCGACCCTTCTCCTCCTTACCCCAATCCCTCCCAGCATCAGAGTCTTTTCCAATGAGTCAACTCTTCGCATGGAGTGGCCAAAGTATTGGAGTTTGAGCTTTAGCATCAATCCTTCCAAAGAACACCCAGGACTGATCTCCTTTAGGATGGACTATTTGGATCTTCTTGCAGTCCAGGGGACTCTCAAGAGTCTTCTCCAACACCACAATTCAAAAGCATCAATTTTTTGGCACTCAGCTTTCTTCACAGTCTAACTCTTACATCCACACATGACTATTGGAAAAACCATAGCCTTGACTAGATGGACCTTTGTTGGCAAAGTAATGTCTCTGCTTTTCAATACCCTATCTAGGTTGGTCATAACTTTCCTTTCAAGGAGTAAGCGTCTTTTAATTTCATGGCTGCAATCACTATCTGCAATTATTTTGGAGCCCCCCAAAATAACGTCTGACACTGTTTCACCATCTATTTCCCATGAAGTGATGGGACCAGATGCTATGATCTTAGTTTTCTGAATGTTGAGCTTTAAGCCAGCGTTTTCACTCACTTCTTTCACTTTCATCAAGCGGCTTTTTGTTTTATCTTCACTTTCTGCCATAAGGGTGGTGTCATCTGCATATCTGAGGTTATTGATATTTCTCCCAGTAATCTTGATTCCAGCTTGTGCTTCTTCCAGCCCAGCATTTCTCATGATGCACTCTGCATAGAAGTTAAATAAGCAGGGTGACAGATACAGCCTTGATGTACTCCTTTTCCTATTTGGAACCAGTATGTTTGCTCCATATCCAGTTCTAACTTTTGCTTCCTGACCTGCATGTAGGTTTCTCAAGAGGCAGGTCAGGTGGTCTGGGATTCCCATCTCTTTCAGAATTTTCCAGTTTATTGTGATTTACACAGTCAAAGGCTTTGGCATAGTCAATAAACCAGAAATTGATATTTTTCTGGAACTCTCTTGCTTTTTCTATGATCCAGCAGATGCTGGCAATTTGATCTCTGGTTCCCCCGCCTTTTCTAAAACCAGCTTGAACATCTGGAAGTTCACGGTTCACGTATTTGCTGAAGCCTGGCTTAGAGAATTTTAAGCATTACTTTACTAGCATATGAGATGAGTGCAATTGTGCGGGAGTTTGAGCATTCTTTGGCATTGCCTTTCTTTGGGATTGTAATGAAAACTGACCTTTTATAGGAAATACATATATATAAAGTAGTCAACTAACAATATTTGACACAAGAATCTCCTGCACCCAGAATAAGGAATTCTGTTAAGAATGATTAAAAATAAATAAATAAATATCTACAACTTGAAAATGGATGTTGTTTGAACAATTTTAAGACCAAAGTTTAACTGAAAAATCTTGCTCTTGCCTTAGGCTAGAAGAGACCAAGTGGATTTTCTCACATTTCTGCTCAGTAATATTTTCACTCACATTGTCTTTTTTCCTGCCCCATACCTTAAAGAAATACTTACATTCAACTTAAGCAAATTTCTCTGCCTTTTCACCAGATCTTATCTCTTCCTTACTTTTCAACCAGTTTTTCTCTAGCCCTCCTTCCCTCTTGCCACAAACAATCTTCTGATTGTTTTCAATAGCAAGGAATGAACAAGCATGCAAGCAGATACCTTTGCTTGAATCCAATTTCCTGCCAGATACAGCTTCGATTTTATTTATTTATTTATTTTTTTGGTATTTCAAAACAAGTGTTTTTATTCACTACTTCCAAGTACATTTTCCTGTTTTCCCTTAATCTTATTTCCACCAAGTGTTCCTGCTTAATTCTAACAGAACTACTATTGTCAATATTGCCTAGGTTGCTAAATTCATTGAACAATCCCTAATTCTATACTGACTTATCTTAGCTATTTGATGCAGTTGATCATTCTCCTATTTTTGATACACTTCCTTTTCCTGGTCTTTAGAACAAAGCACTCCTGCTTCCTTTCTTACTTCATGGGTCACTCCATGTTATCTCCTTTGCTCTTTTTTTTTTTAAAGTCTTCTCCCTGGACTTTGTAATTGTGCAATTGTAAATGTCCATTCATAAGAAGAAAACTCTTAATTAAATCACAATACTAAGTATTAAGAGATGTTTAAAAGGACGCTCTAAAAGGTATTCTAGGCTGTAAAAAAACATTTTTCACGTCCTTCATGACAACAAATTAGCATATATTTTTCTAACATATGTATTTTAATCCAGATATCTGGCCTATTCCTTCTTCTTCTTCTTTTTTTTTAAGTTAGGTTCAGTTCTGACCTCTTTCCAGTTTTCCCACAAATGTAATATTAAGTATGAGCACAGCCTAACATAACTCTGATGGTTTGAGTTTGGGTCTAACCTGGAATTGCTTTTGTGCCTCATAACTATGATGTGAATGGTGGCAAACAGAATCCTCTGTTCATAAGTCAACCCAAATGCACAGTTTTAATATCTATTCTTTACTATGTGAGCATTAATTTTGAAAGGCTGAATTCTGTTCTTTGATATCTACCTCACTTACCAACTTGTTCTAGAATTGAGCCACAAACTTTCTTTAGAACTGAACTTGGACAGCTGGGTAATCTTTACACAACAATTTCATTTCTGCAGGCTTATTTTAATGTAAGAAGACTCCATTTATAATAATCCTTGTGTTAGTCATAATCACCAAGAAATATCTGTAGTATTCTTAATGCTCAGCCCTCAGAATGTGCTGTAGCTGCTTTCTACTTTTTGCAGTCCCATGGACTGTAGCCCTCCAGACTCCCTGTTCATTAAATTCTCCAAGCAAGAACACTGTAGTGTGTTGCCATTTCTTACTCCTGGGGAATCTTCCACACCCAGGGGTAGAACCTGCATCGCTTGCATTTCTTGCATTGATAGATGGATATTCTTTACCACTGTGCTACCTGGAAAGCCCAAGCCCTCAGAACAGAACATAGATATTGATTCTGAGGAGAATATTAGAATGTTATGTTTCCTTTAAAGAAGATATTTGTAAAACTATTTCAATGGATCCATTTTTCTCTTATATTTTCTTTGTCCCCTTTGGTTAAAAATAGTTTTCTCCTGCCCCTTTGGAGTTCCCTGAGGGCTCAGATGGTAAAGAATCCACCAGCAATGCAGGAGACCCAGGTTTGATGCCTCAGTTTGGATGATCCACTGGAGAAGGGAATGGCTACACACTCCAGTATTCTTGCCTGGGAAATCCCATAGACAGAAAAACTTGGAAGGCTGCAATCCATGGGATCACAGAGTTGGACACAACTGAGTGACTAGCAATTTCACTTTTCATAATCATAATCAAACAAGATTTTGCTTATGCTCTTCACCTTAAGATCAGGTATATATATATATATATATGTAATGGGTAAATATTATTTTTTCATTATGTACAAGTACACAATTTATACAGTATTAAAAATATAGACATTACAGAAAAATATATTTAGCCAGGGACAGTATAAAGATGCCATATCAAATATGTAAAAAATAAGTTTCACTATGGAATCATATTTAATTAATTTATAGTGAAATCATATGTCAATTTATCAAATTTATTGGTCTTTACAGTTACTTTGATTTCTTGTTTGCAATAATGTTTCCTACTTTGGATTTTTTTTAATTTTTATTTTTACTTTATTTTGCTTTACAATACTGTATTGGTTTTGCTATAAATTGACATGAGTCCACCACGGGTGTACATGAGTTCCCAATCCTGAACCCCCCTCCCACATCCCACCCCATATCATCTCTCTGGATCATTCCAGTGCACCAGCCCCAAGTATCCTGTATCTTGTAACAAACATAGATTGGCGATTCATTTCTTACCCAATAGTATACATGTTTCAATGCCATTCTCCCAAATCATCCCACCCTCTCCCTCTCCCTCAGAGTCCAAAAGTTTGTTCTATACATCTGTGTCTCTTTTGCTGTCTCGCATAAAGGGTTATCATTACCATCTTTCTAAATTCCATATATGTGTGTTAGTATACTGTATTGGTATTTTTCTTTCCGGCTTACTTCACTCTGTATAAAAGGCTCCAGTTTCATCCACCTCATTAGAACTGATACAAATGTATTCTTTTTAATGGCTGAGTAATACTCCATTGTGTATATATACCACTGCTTTCTTATCCATTCATCTGCTGATGGACATCTAGGTTGCTTCCATGTCCTGGCTATTATAAACAGTGCTGCGATGAACATTGGGGTACACGTGTCTCTTTCAATTCTGGTTTCCTCGGTGTGTATGCCCAGCAGTGGGATTGCTGGGTCATAAGGCAGTTCTATTTGCAGTTTTTTAAGGAATCTCCACACTGTTCTCCATAGTGGCTGTACTAGTTTGCATTCCCACCAACAGTGTAAGAGGGTTCCCTTTTCTCCACACCCTCTCCAGCATTTATTGCTTGTAGATTTTTGGATCGCAGCCATTCTGACTGGTGTGAAGTGGTACCTCATTGTGGTCTTGATTTGCATTTCTCTGATAATGAGTGATGTTGAGCATCTTTTCATGTGTTTGTTAGCCATCCGTATGTCTTCTTTGGAGAAATGCCTGTTTAGTTCTTTGGCCCATTTTTTGATTGGATCGTTTATTTTTCTGGAGTTGAGCTGCATAAGTTGCTTGTAAATCTTTGAGATTAGTTGTTTGTCAGTTGCTTCATTTGCTATTGTTTTCTCCCATTCAGAAGGCTGTCTTTTCACCTTACTTATAGTTTCCTTTGTTGTGCAGAAGCTTTTAATTTTAATTAGATCCCATTTGTTTATTTTTGCTTTTATTTCCAGTATTCTGGGAGGTGGATCATAGAGGATCCTGCTGTGACGTATGTCGGAGAGTGTTTTACCTACGTTTTCTTCTAGGAGTTTTATAGATTCTGGTCTTACATTTAGACCTTTAATCCATTTTTAGTTTATTTTTGTGTATGGTGTTAGAAAGTGATCTAGTTTCATTCTTTTACAAGTGGTTGACCAGTTTTCCCAGCACCACATTTTAAAGAGGCTGTCTTTACTCCATTGTATATTCTTGCCTCCTTTGTCGAAGATAAGATGTCCATATGTGTGTGAATTTATTGTCTGTAAAAACTTAAATCAAGATACAGGATTCTTTTAAAATTTCTCTCAGAAACATAAAATAGCCATAGTTATAAATATATGTCATCCAGAAATCCTGAAAATTAATGCAGGTTCTCATTTCCCCAACTTTAACTAGGTTCATTATTAGTACATTAAATTTTTTTAGAGGCAGAATAGTGAATAGTTTCCACTGCATCCCACAATATACTTTTTCCCATTCTCATTAATTTTATGCCAGACTTTAGTTTGGGGATCCATATGGCTTTTTGGAGACTGACGTGCACTTCTAGCTGCAGTGGTGGGAACTATATAACACAGTTAAACTGTGTCATGGGCTGAGTTCTGCAAGTCTAGAGTATATCTGAGGACTTTGGGGAGGGGAGGATATGGTGAAGTAATACCTCCTGTTTATAACTGAAAATAATGAAGAAGGCTGTAGTCCTNCGTGCACTTCTAGCTGCAGTGGTGGGAACTATATAACACAGTTAAACTGTGTCATGGGCTGAGTTCTGCAAGTCTAGAGTATATCTGAGGACTTTGGGGAGGGGAGGATATGGTGAAGTAATACCTCCTGTTTATAACTGAAAATAATGAAGAAGGCTGTAGTCCTAAATGCTGGTGGCATTTATCTTAGTATCATAAGCGGAGCCTCAAGATGAAAACAACCTCATGAGGGCAGAATGCTGAAAATATGTCAGGTCCACATGTAGATTTTTAAGTTGTGTGAGCTAGTAAATTATCTACACTTGAGCCATATGAAATTATTAATTTGATCATTTTATTATAAAAAAGGACAAGCTTATTTTGATCGACCCAGTAGACTGCTTAATTCACAACTTCTGTTACAAGCTAATAAACTGAAAAGATGGACACAAAATACTATGCCTTTGAGAATTTTTAACTTGTTAAACTACTGCCAAAACAAATGTATAAACTAAATATAAAATAATAAATTGAATTAAACTATAAATTAAAGTAAAATTNCATCAATTTTTTGGCGCTCAGTTTTCTTCACAGTCTAACTCTTACATCCACACATGACTACTGGAAAAACCATAGCCTTGACTAGATGGACCTTTATTGGCAAAGTAATGTCTCTGTTTTTCAATATCCTATAAATTAAAGTAAAATTATTCATTACTCAAAGGGCATACTGATACCAGTGTAGTCCCTAATGAAAGATTTCAAAAAGAATTTTTTTGATATAGAGACACAAAGAAAACTATAGGAATATGTATAGGTAAAGGTATTATTTTAATATAAATTTCAATTTCTTCATATCAAGTGGCTCTCTGTTTATCACTCATTCTCTAACTCATTAAACAAATATTTATTAAATCTTTCCTATAGGTATGGAGCAGTAAAAAAGAATGCACAAAATCTCTAGCCAAAGTTATTGCCTAGAGAAATGAAACATTAAGAAAACAATTACAATCACACATACATATAAATGAATACACATAAAACAAACAAATACTCTTAAAAATGCCTTGCAATAATTCTCCTGTTTCCACTTGAAAAAGCTCTCTGCAACCTTAATCTGATTCAACAGTCTTAGAATGGGCTGGCCAATCAGAGAACCTATGCTCTTGCCTATAATAATGTNTAAATACACATAAAACAAATAAATACTCTTAAAATGCCTTGCAATAATTATCCTGTTTCCACTTGAAAAAGCTCTCTGCAACCTTAATCTGATTCAACAGTCTTAGAACGGGCTGGCCAATCAGAGAACCCACGCTCTTGCCTATAATAATGTTTCACAGATAACAGCAGGTTCTCTCAGAGTCTTTGCCAGAGCCAACCATGACAAATGGTCTCTTTTCTTAATAACTTTAGCTGTAATGAGGATTTATGCCTAGAACTGCTGGTAAGCCATTTACAGACCACAAAGGGAGGTATTAATGGAGAATAAAGTCATTATAAAAGAAAGTAGCAAAGATAGACAAATTTAATTATATACTTTAATTTCTACCCCAATAGTGAATAAAAGAAGTTTAGCCCTGGAACATTCAATTAAGCAACATTGTTTTCTAGTTTTATTTTCTTTTTTGTTATTTTATCTTATTTTATTTTATTATATAACATAGTCACATGCATCTATGTTCAAATTAGGGCTTTCTTGGTGGCTCAAACAGTAAAGAATATGTTTTCAATGCAGCGGACCCA
>SJYW01001199.1:151493-180921 GCA_006410735.1 Raphicerus campestris | reverse complement strand
GGAGAAGACTCTTGAGAGTCCCTTGGACTGCAAAGAGATCCAACCAGTCCATTTTGAAGGAGATCAGCCCTGGGATTTCTTTGGAAGGAATGATGCTAAAGCTGAAACTCCAGTACTTTGGCCACCTCATATGAAGTGTTGACTTCTTTGCAAAGAAAAGACTCTGATGCTGGGAGGGATTGGGGGCAAGAGGAGAAGGAGACAACCGAGTATGAGATGGCTGGATGGCATCATGGACTTGGATGTGAGTCTGTGTGAACTCGAGAAATGGTAATGAACAGGGAGGCCTGGCGTGCTGTGATTCATGGGATCACAAAGAGTCGGACACTACTGAGCGACTGAACTGAACTTAATTTATGGACAAAGCATTCTTAAAAAAAAATCCAAATTTTTGGAGTCAATTCTCATAATAAATAAGGTGAATAAGGACATACAATGCTTTATTTGTATTTCATTTAAAAAGAATTATTGGATAGTGGATTTACTTTCCTACTTATTGAAGATTTAATAGATAAACAAAAATGGGAGAGAAAGAATGCTATCCTATAGTGGTATGATATATACATATATGATAGAAGTACATGGAGCTGAAAATTATGGAGAATGTAGAAATGATGGCATTCCACAATCCTCTGAAACTGCACATTGCTTTTGCAAATCCAAAAGACTTAAGGATTTATGTTTCCTATCCTGCCCTGTTTCTATTCTGAAATGCACTCAGTACAATCCCCTGATCATTTTTAGCTGCTGTTTCTCTTCCATATGTGTGCCAGTTTGGGAGATTAGACATCTAGGACTTAAATAAATACAGAGTAAATCAGCTGGTGTTCCCAGAGTGCCCTAGAGTCAAATAAAAAAAAGAAAGTAATTGTGAAATAGTATGCTAAATTGATGTCTCTTGTATAACACATCTTATTTATCTTTCCAATTATATTGTCATATCTAAATATATCAGGATATCATTTGGTCACTTTCTTTCTCAAGTACATTCCTCATAATATTTTAAGTCTAAGCCTGACTAGTTAAGAAGGTAAGGTCTAGTGTTTGAACTGTGAATATTGACATCTGCCATATACTGCTTACCACTTTTCTATGGTAAAAATCATTGTGAAAAATACCATAAAAGTTCATCTTCATCATCTGATGCTTAGGCAGAGTTAAATATAATAATTTAAACTAAGTAGATAAATATCTATTTTATGAAAATAGAGAAGAGTTTCATTTTCCCCCATAATGGTTTATAACATGGTGCAAGGTAAGCATGAGCTAGGGTATCAAAATAGGAGTTTTGAATAGGAACTGGAGAAAAGAAATCAGACTCAAGGATTTGCAGTAACTGAATTTACTCCAAAGAAAAGTAAATAAAACATGGTTTCTTTCTAAAAGCATTTATCCCTATCTATCTACCTATCTATCTATCAACTCTGTCTCTCTCTCTACTATAAGTTTGGCTACATGCCTCAAAACAATTTCTATAAGATTTAGTAAATCAACAATCTCTAATCTGACTTGATAACATACTTTAGCCATTTTGTCATCACATAGGTTAAAGTATTCCTTGTTGTTTTCATTATATTAACTTGATTTTTCAGTTGCCTGACTTGCTAAATCCTACTGCTCTTCTTACTTAGTATCAGAAATAGTACCATGGGAGACAAAATACACAGGAGGAAACTGTTTTTACAAGTTGCACTGAAGACCCAAGAGTTGTAATACTGTGGAAAAGATATAACTCCATTTATAGTTTGCAGTCAAATTTTAAGTGCTAAGAGGGTCAGAAAAAATAAATATAAAAATAGCAAGTAAGCCATCATATCATCTCTTGTTGAGTTGAGGTGTCACATCTGCTTAAGACAAAAATTAAAACTTTTATTAATTTTAATAAAAATTGAACTGTAATCTCTTCTATCCATGAAACAGCATAAGATCAGATAGCTTTATGCCTGTTAAAAGGCAAACCTTTCTTATTCCAGGACAAAAGAGACCATTTAACTAACATAACAAGGAGGTTCAATAAATTTCCTGGCCAGAACAATTTTCTATTTTCTGTTAAAAAGTATTATTGTTTAAATCCATATGCTACTCTTTAGGTCAGGAGATCGTGATTTTCAATAGTAAAGTTTCTTGGTTTCCAACTGCAAAGATTTTCATTCCGCAAATTAATTCATTGAGCATTATTTATGACAGGCAGTGTTCCAGGCACCTGAAATATATCAGACAACAAAAGAGAAAAAAATTATATATATATATATAGACTATATATATTATAATGAAAAAGAGGGATAATGAATAAATACAATTGAAAAAATGATATAAAGTATAAAATAATATTACTGAAAAAATCAGATCAGAAGGAATGGGAGGTATTTCAACTTAAATAGTTTACCAGGTAAGCCTCCTTGAGATGAAAGTCTTACAAATAACTTGGGGGATAATGTAAACAAATTACTAAAAAAGAGGCTTGTGCAGTAGTCATGAAGAATAGCAAGAAGGTTGGTGATTGAAACAGAATATGTGAAGGAGAGATAAGTTAAAAAAAAGACACACGAGGACAAAAGCTGCTATTGGATTTTGGGGAAGGGGCCTATGAATATGTATTTTAAGAGGGAACAATGATTCTGAAACATCCGATTGAAGAAGTATCCTATCTTATACGTTTCATTAACCTTTCCTAGTAACACATTAGTTTCCATTTACAAAGAGATAGGTTAATATAACAAAAAGAGGAAGGAAACATAATATCACAGAAATATTACTTAAAAATTAAACATTTCTGAAACTGTGTAATTAAGATAGTAAAAGAGGCAAATATGGACTGTTTCTGACCTGTCAATCAAGACAATGGACTGTGTCCAATGATATTGAAAAATATATTGAATATTGAAAAATAGTCTGAGAAAGAATTATGAAGGAAAAATTTGGAGAGTGCAATCCTATTCTTAAAAATCTGACATATGGAAGGCTCTTTCAGCAACTATAGACATTTCCATATTTTTATTATTAAGTTGCTAAATATTAGTCACCCTACATTATCAGCATAATCCCATTCATCCTTCAAAACCAGATCCAAATCTAACATTTTCCATCCTGCTTAATACTACCATGAAAAATATTTGAAGTTAGCCAGAACAATCCCTAAATCTCATTCACCCACAACTTCCAAAAAACTATTAAATTCTATCCACACTGAGCAGTATGCTGGATCTGTCTGCTCTCCATTGCACTACTCTAGATCTGAGTGTTATCACCTTGCATCTGTACTATTAAAAAAGTTTTAAGTCTATTCCTGCCCTCCATCACCATCCATTACCAACAACTTGTATGTTAGAGTCTTCTAAGTAACAGATCTCCCCATGATACTTCTGTTTCCCTGAAGCCCTTTGATGAGTTGCTATCAACTGCAGAACTCATACATTTTGTAAGGCACACTACTCCTGTAGGTTATAGGACTTGCTCTAGCTTTGTTTCTCACAATGTCCATCCTCTTTCCACTGTAATCTTCTGCCATGCCAAATCTGCCCTTTTCTCAGTGAGTCATCTGATCTCATGCTTGCATGCCCTTGTAGAAGAAAATCTCTCTTCCTATAATTCTTTTCAGTCATTTATTTCTATGGTAAACTAAAACAATAGTTAAGAATTCAAAATCCAACTAAGACATAATATTTGCAAAGAGTCAATCACTTCCTCCTTTAGATTTGCACTTTACATATCTCCAAAATAGGGCTCTATCACAAATTATTAACATTATAGCTTTCATATCTGCATTATTAAATAATTACATTTTTATTTTTATAATTTGAAGCATACTTTCTTAGCATTCTTTCTATTTCTGTGGTTAATTGAGTCCTGTAAAAGTTAAGTTAATAAATATTTGAAGGGAAATGGATGACAAGAAAGAGAGAAAAGAAGGAATGATGTCAGCACATTGATATTTATGGCTTTGTCTTTTTGAGGGCAACTGTTGTATCTTTCCAGTTCTATTTCCATATTTTGAAATAGTTATCTCAAATGTAAAATAGGACTTACATACACAGTGTGAAAATATGCCCAGCTTTATATTTTCAACTAACAATAAATTATCTAGGTTATAAGGAAGAAGTGAAGCTTGGAGTTTTTCTCCCCCAGTGTCAATGCAATCTGTTTAAGTGTGCATGGACAGAGCGTTCTAGGCACTTCTGAGTTGTGATGCTACAAATCCCAATTAACTTTACTTTACTCTTCAAATTTGACTGTTTATAACTTAGTTCTAGCTGAAGAAGAAAAATTATTATAAAATAAAAATACAGAAAATCAACACATAAAAAATTGAGTCATAAAAATAAAGAAATTATTTGCATGAATTTGTCTACATTTCTGACATAGCTGAGACTTATTGTAGGTATCTTTTTATTCAAACTTAAACTTTTTATTTTGTATTGGTGTATATACAATTAACAATGTTGTGGTAGTTTCAAGTGGACAGTGAAGGGACTCACTGTCATACATATACATGCATCCATTTTCCCCCAAAACCCCTCCCATCCAGGCTGACACACACCATTGAATAGAGTTCCATGTGCTATACACAATAGGTCCTTGTTAGTTATGCATTTCAAATACAGCAATGTGTACATGATCTTCCCAAATTCCCCAGCTGTCCCTTTACTCCGGCAACTTTAAGTCCATTTTCTAAGTGTGTGAGTCTTTTTCTGTGTGGTAAGTAAGTTCATTTGTATCATTTCTTTTTAGATTCCACATATAACAGATGTCATATGATATTTCTCCTTTTATGTCTGACTTATTTCACTCTGTAACACTCTCTAGGTCCATCCACATTGCTGCAAATGGCATTATCTCATTCTTTATAATAGCTGAGTAATATTCCATTGTATATATGTACTATGTCTTCTTTATCCATTCCTCTGTTGAAGGACATTTAGGTTGCTTCCATGTCTTGGCTATTGTAAACAGTGCTGCAATGAACACTGGGATGTACGTATCNAATTTTAAGTGCTAAGAGGGTCAGAAAAAATAAATATAAAAATAGCAAGTAAGCCATCATATCATCTCTTGTTGAGTTGAAGTGTCACATCTGCTTAAGACAAAAATTAAAACTTTTATTAATTTTAATAAAAATTGAACTGTAATCTCTTCTATCCATGAAACAGCATAAGATCAGATAGCTTTATGCCTGCTAAAAGGCAAACCTTTCTTATTCCAGGACAAAAGAGACCATTTAACTAACATAACAAGGAGGTTCAATAAATTTCCTGGCCAGAACAATTTTCTATTTTCTGTTAAAAAGTATTATTGTTTAAATCCATATGCTACTCTTTAGGTCAGGAGATCGTGATTTTCAATAGTAAAGTTTCTTGGTTTCCAACTGCAAAGATTTTCATTCTGCAAATTAATTCATTGAGCATTATTTATGACAGGCAGTGTTCCAGGCACCTGAAATATATCAGACAACAAAAGAGAAAAAAATTATATATATATATATAGACTATATATATTATAATGAAAAAGAGGGATAATGAATAAATACAATTGAAAAAATGATATAAAGTATAAAATAATATTACTGAAAAAATCAGATCAGAAGGAATGGGAGGTATTTCAACTTAAAAAGTTTACCAGGTAAGCCTCCTTGAGATGAAAGTCTTACAAATAACTTGGGGGATAATGTAAACAAATTACTAAAAAAGAGGCTTGTGCAGTAGTCATGAAGAATAGCAAGAAGGTTGGTGATTGAAACAGAATATGTGAAGGAGAGATAAGTTAAAAAAAAGACACACGAGGACAAAAGCTGCTATTGGATTTTGGGGAAGGGGCCTATGAATATGTATTTTAAGAGGGAACAATGATTCTGAAACATCCGATTGAAGAAGTATCCTATCTTATACGTTTCATTAACCTTTCCTAGTAACACATTAGTTTCCATTTACAAAGAGATAGGTTAATATAACAAAAAGAGGAAGGAAACATAATATCACAGAAATATTACTTAAAAATTAAACATTTCTGAAACTGTGTAATTAAGATAGTAAAAGAGGCAAATATGGACTGTTTCTGACCTGTCAATCAAGACAATGGACTGTGTCCAATGATATTGAAAAATATATTGAATATTGAAAAATAGTCTGAGAAAGAATTATGAAGGAAAAATTTGGAGAGTGCAATCCTATTCTTAAAAATCTGACATATGGAAGGCTCTTTCAGCAACTATAGACATTTCCATATTTTTATTATTAAGTTGCTAAATATTAGTCACCCTACATTATCAGCATAATCCCATTCATCCTTCAAAACCAGATCCAAATCTAACATTTTCCATCCTGCTTAATACTACCATGAAAAATATTTGAAGTTAGCCAGAACAATCCCTAAATCTCATTCACCCACAACTTCCAAAAAACTATTAAATTCTATCCACACTGAGCAGTATGCTGGATCTGTCTGCTCTCCATTGCACTACTCTAGATCTGAGTGTTATCACCTTGCATCTGTACTATTAAAAAAGTTTTAAGTCTATTCCTGCCCTCCATCACCATCCATTACCAACAACTTGTATGTTAGAGTCTTCTAAGTAACAGATCTCCCCATGATACTTCTGTTTCCCTGAAGCCCTTTGATGAGTTGCTATCAACTGCAGAACTCATACATTTTGTAAGGCACACTACTCCTGTAGGTTATAGGACTTGCTCTAGCTTTGTTTCTCACAATGTCCATCCTCTTTCCACTGTAATCTTCTGCCATGCCAAATCTGCCCTTTTCTCAGTGAGTCATCTGATCTCATGCTTGCATGCCCTTGTAGAAGAAAATCTCTCTTCCTATAATTCTTTTCAGTCATTTATTTCTATGGTAAACTAAAACAATAGTTAAGAATTCAAAATCCAACTAAGACATAATATTTGCAAAGAGTCAATCACTTCCTCCTTTAGATTTGCACTTTACATATCTCCAAAATAGGGCTCTATCACAAATTATTAACATTATAGCTTTCATATCTGCATTATTAAATAATTACATTTTTATTTTTATAATTTGAAGCATACTTTCTTAGCATTCTTTCTATTTCTGTGGTTAATTGAGTCCTGTAAAAGTTAAGTTAATAAATATTTGAAGGGAAATGGATGACAAGAAAGAGAGAAAAGAAGGAATGATGTCAGCACATTGATATTTATGGCTTTGTCTTTTTGAGGGCAACTGTTGTATCTTTCCAGTTCTATTTCCATATTTTGAAATAGTTATCTCAAATGTAAAATAGGACTTACATACACAGTGTGAAAATATGCCCAGCTTTATATTTTCAACTAACAATAAATTATCTAGGTTATAAGGAAGAAGTGAAGCTTGGAGTTTTTCTCCCCCAGTGTCAATGCAATCTGTTTAAGTGTGCATGGACAGAGCGTTCTAGGCACTTCTGAGTTGTGATGCTACAAATCCCAATTAACTTTACTTTACTCTTCAAATTTGACTGTTTATAACTTAGTTCTAGCTGAAGAAGAAAAATTATTATAAAATAAAAATACAGAAAATCAACACATAAAAAATTGAGTCATAAAAATAAAGAAATTATTTGCATGAATTTGTCTACATTTCTGACATAGCTGAGACTTATTGTAGGTATCTTTTTATTCAAACTTAAACTTTTTATTTTGTATTGGTGTATATACAATTAACAATGTTGTGGTAGTTTCAAGTGGACAGTGAAGGGACTCACTGTCATACATATACATGCATCCATTTTCCCCCAAAACCCCTCCCATCCAGGCTGACACACACCATTGAATAGAGTTCCATGTGCTATACACAATAGGTCCTTGTTAGTTATGCATTTCAAATACAGCAATGTGTACATGATCTTCCCAAATTCCCCAGCTGTCCCTTTACTCCGGCAACTTTAAGTCCATTTTCTAAGTGTGTGAGTCTTTTTCTGTGTGGTAAGTAAGTTCATTTGTATCATTTCTTTTTAGATTCCACATATAACAGATGTCATATGATATTTCTCCTTTTATGTCTGACTTATTTCACTCTGTAACACTCTCTAGGTCCATCCACATTGCTGCAAATGGCATTATCTCATTCTTTATAATAGCTGAGTAATATTCCATTGTATATATGTACTATGTCTTCTTTATCCATTCCTCTGTTGAAGGACATTTAGGTTGCTTCCATGTCTTGGCTATTGTAAACAGTGCTGCAATGAACACTGGGATGTACGTATCNCCTGCCCTCCATCACCATCCATTACCAACAACTTGTATGTTAGAGTCTTCTAAGTAACAGATCTCCCCATGATACTTCTGTTTCCCTGAAGCCCTTTGATGAGTTGCTATCAACTGCAGAACTCATACATTTTGTAAGGCACACTACTCCTGTAGGTTATAGGACTTGCTCTAGCTTTGTTTCTCACAATGTCCATCCTCTTTCCACTGTAATCTTCTGCCATGCCAAATCTGCCCTTTTCTCAGTGAGTCATCTGATCTCATGCTTGCATGCCCTTGTAGAAGAAAATCTCTCTTCCTATAATTCTTTTCAGTCATTTATTTCTATGGTAAACTAAAACAATAGTTAAGAATTCAAAATCCAACTAAGACATAATATTTGCAAAGAGTCAATCACTTCCTCCTTTAGATTTGCACTTTACATATCTCCAAAATAGGGCTCTATCACAAATTATTAACATTATAGCTTTCATATCTGCATTATTAAATAATTACATTTTTATTTTTATAATTTGAAGCATACTTTCTTAGCATTCTTTCTATTTCTGTGGTTAATTGAGTCCTGTAAAAGTTAAGTTAATAAATATTTGAAGGGAAATGGATGACAAGAAAGAGAGAAAAGAAGGAATGATGTCAGCACATTGATATTTATGGCTTTGTCTTTTTGAGGGCAACTGTTGTATCTTTCCAGTTCTATTTCCATATTTTGAAATAGTTATCTCAAATGTAAAATAGAACTTACATACACAGTGTGAAAATATGCCCAGCTTTATATTTTCAACTAACAATAAATTATCTAGGTTATAAGGAAGAAGTGAAGCTTGGAGTTTTTCTCCCCCAGTGTCAATGCAATCTGTTTAAGTGTGTATGGACAGAGCGTTCTAGGCACTTCTGAGTTGTGATGCTACAAATCCCAATTAACTTTACTTTACTCTTCAAATTTGACTGTTTATAACTTAGTTCTAGCTGAAGAAGAAAAATTATTATAAAATAAAAATACAGAAAATCAACACATAAAAAATTGAGTCATAAAAATAAAGAAATTATTTGCATGAATTTGTCTACATTTCTGACATAGCTGAGACTTATTGTAGGTATCTTTTTATTCAAACTTAAACTTTTTATTTTGTATTGGTGTATATACAATTAACAATGTTGTGGTAGTTTCAAGTGGACAGTGAAGGGACTCACTGTCATACATATACATGCATCCATTTTCCCCCAAAACCCCTCCCATCCAGGCTGACACACACCATTGAATAGAGTTCCATGTGCTATACACAATAGGTCCTTGTTAGTTATGCATTTCAAATACAGCAATGTGTACATGATCTTCCCAAATTCCCCAGCTGTCCCTTTACTCCGGCAACTTTAAGTCCATTTTCTAAGTGTGTGAGTCTTTTTCTGTGTGGTAAGTAAGTTCATTTGTATCATTTCTTTTTAGATTCCACATATAACAGATGTCATATGATATTTCTCCTTTTATGTCTGACTTATTTCACTCTGTAACACTCTCTAGGTCCATCCACATTGCTGCAAATGGCATTATCTCATTCTTTATAATAGCTGAGTAATATTCCATTGTATATATGTACTATGTCTTCTTTATCCATTCCTCTGTTGAAGGACATTTAGGTTGCTTCCATGTCTTGGCTATTGTAAACAGTGCTGCAATGAACACTGGGATGTACGTATCTTCAGATATTTTTGTCTAGATATATGCCCAGGAGTGGGATTACAGGGTCATATGGTAGCTCTATTTTTAGCTTTTGAAGGAACCTGCATACTGTTCTCCACAGTGGCTGTACTCGTTTACATTCCCACCAACAGTGTAAGAGTGTTCCCTTTTTGCCACACCCTCTTCAGAATTTGTAACTTGTGGATTTTCTGATGATAGCCATTCTGACTGATGTGAGATGATACCTCATTACAGTTTTGATTTGCATTTCTCTGATAACTAGTAATGTTGAACATCCTTTCTTATGTCTGTTGGCTATCTGCACGTCCTCTTTGGAGAAATGTCTATTCAGGTCTCTGCCTACTTTTTGAGTGGGCTGTTTGTTTGATGTTGTTAAGTACCATAAGCTTTTTTCAAATTTTGGAGACCAATCCCTTATCATTTGGCTAAGATCAAGTGTAGTATCTGTTCTTATCACTTTATTGTATGTTTCTAGTGGGAGATATGTCCATTTCCAAAATCATTCTGTCTTGGTTTGTCAGAACTATCAGAAAATCTTTTTGAAACCAGCCTCTTATTATTCCTTTATCATCTGAAGTAATATTAAGTGAATTTAATTTTCAGAAATTAAAAGACTTCAAAGAATTATATATTCCTAATTAATTCCTATTAGTAATATTTTATCCACAATAAATATGTCAAATTCCTTTTACCATTTCTCCAAAAAGTTATAGCTTGTGTTATGATCTTAAAAATTTTTTAACAAAATTTTCCTCTGAATATAAAGCACAACAAGGTCCCAAATACATTACTGCAGATAAAAATGTTCATGTCATTCAATATATTCTGACTCAGATGACTGTATACTCCCAGGACATTACAATAAAATTTAACTTTCAGACATTAAAAATTTTGTAGATAGTTTATTTTCTAGATAGCTAAAAATTAAAGCCCAATTTTATTCTATGGTTTGTTTTTTATGTCCAAGATCCCCTCTGAGTGTTTAAAGATTTGATACAGTTTCTTTTCTTTTTATGGAAAAATATTATTATTCCTTATGATTGGTTGCAATATTTATGAAGTTTTGATATCTTGCAACCTTTTTTTTTTTTTAAAGGTGTTTAGTTGTGTCTAACTCTTTGTGACCCCATGGACTGTACAGTCCATGGAATTCTCCAGGCCAGGATACTGGAGTGGGTAGTCTTTCCCTTCTCCATGGAATCTTCCTGATCCAGGGACTGAACCAGGGTCTTCTGCATTGCAGGTGGATTCTTCACCAACTGAGCTATCAAGGCAGCCCTTGCAAGCTTGAATCACTTTAAATATTGACATTGATTGACATCATGTCAGTATTNGAGTTGTGATGCTACAAATCCCAATTAACTTTACTTTACTCTTCAAATTTGACTGTTTATAACTTAGTTCTAGCTGAAGAAGAAAAATTATTATAAAATAAAAATACAGAAAATCAACACATAAAAAATTGAGTCATAAAAATAAAGAAATTATTTGCATGAATTTGTCTACATTTCTGACATAGCTGAGACTTATTGTAGGTATCTTTTTATTCAAACTTAAACTTTTTATTTTGTATTGGTGTATATACAATTAACAATGTTGTGGTAGTTTCAAGTGGACAGTGAAGGGACTCACTGTCATACATATACATGCATCCATTTTCCCCCAAAACCCCTCCCATCCAGGCTGACACACACCATTGAATAGAGTTCCATGTGCTATACACAATAGGTCCTTGTTAGTTATGCATTTCAAATACAGCAATGTGTACATGATCTTCCCAAATTCCCCAGCTGTCCCTTTACTCCGGCAACTTTAAGTCCATTTTCTAAGTGTGTGAGTCTTTTTCTGTGTGGTAAGTAAGTTCATTTGTATCATTTCTTTTTAGATTCCACATATAACGGATGTCATATGATATTTCTCCTTTTATGTCTGACTTATTTCACTCTGTAACACTCTCTAGGTCCATCCACATTGCTGCAAATGGCATTATCTCATTCTTTATAATAGCTGAGTAATATTCCATTGTATATATGTACTATGTCTTCTTTATCCATTCCTCTGTTGAAGGACATTTAGGTTGCTTCCATGTCTTGGCTATTGTAAACAGTGCTGCAATGAACACTGGGATGTACGTATCTTCAGATATTTTTGTCTAGATATATGCCCAGGAGTGGGATTACAGGGTCATATGGTAGCTCTATTTTTAGCTTTTGAAGGAACCTGCATACTGTTCTCCACAGTGGCTGTACTCGTTTACATTCCCACCAACAGTGTAAGAGTGTTCCCTTTTTGCCACACCCTCTTCAGAATTTGTAGCTTGTGGATTTTCTGATGATAGCCATTCTGACTGATGTGAGATGATACCTCATTATAGTTTTGATTTGCATTTCTCTGATAACTAGTAATGTTGAACATCCTTTCTTATGTCTGTTGGCTATCTGCACGTCCTCTTTGGAGAAATGTCTATTCAGGTCTCTGCCTACTTTTTGAGTGGGCTGTTTGTTTGATGTTGTTAAGTACCATAAGCTTTTTTCAAATTTTGGAGACCAATCCCTTATCATTTGGCTAAGATCAAGTGTAGTATCTGTTCTTATCACTTTATTGTATGTTTCTAGTGGGAGATATGTCCATTTCCAAAATCATTCTGTCTTGGTTTGTCAGAACTATCAGAAAATCTTTTTGAAACCAGCCTCTTATTTTTCCTTTATCATCTGAAGTAATATTAAGTGAATTTAATTTTCAGAAATTAAAAGACTTCAAAGAATTATATATTCCTAATTAAGATGTGTATANAAAATCATTCTGTCTTGGTTTGTCAGAACTATCAGAAAATCTTTTTGAAACCAGCCTCTTATTTTTCCTTTATCATCTGAAGTAATATTAAGTGAATTTAATTTTTAGAAATTAAAAGACTTCAAAGAATTATATATTCCTAATTAATTCCTATTAGTAATATTTTATCCACAATAAATATGTCAAATTCCTTTTACCATTTCTCAAAAACAAGTTATAGCTTGTGTTATGATCTTAAAAAATTTTTAACAAAATTTTCCTCTGAATATAAAGCACAACAAGGTCCCAAATACATTACTGCAGATAAAAATGTTCATGTCATTCAATATATTCTGACTCAGATGACTGTATACTCCCAGGACATTACAATAAAATTTAACTTTCAGACATTAAAAATTTTGTAGATAGTTTATTTTCTAGATAGCTAAAAATTAAAGCCCAATTTTATTCTATGGTTTGTTTTTTATGTCCAAGATCCCCTCTGAGTGTTTAAAGATTTGATACAGTTTCTTTTCTTTTTATGGAAAAATATTATTATTCCTTATGATTGGTTGCAATATTTATGAAGTTTTGATATCTTGCAACCTTTTTTTTTTTTTAAAGGTGTTTAGTTGTGTCTAACTCTTTGTGACCCCATGGACTGTACAGTCCATGGAATTCTCCAGGCCAGGATACTGGAGTGGGTAGTCTTTCCCTTCTCCATGGAATCTTCCTGATCCAGGGACTGAACCAGGGTCTTCTGCATTGCAGGTGGATTCTTCACCAACTGAGCTATCAAGGCAGCCCTTGCAAGCTTGAATCACTTTAAATATTGACATTGATTGACATCATGTCAGTATTCTCTCAAGAGAGTTTGTTCTAATTTGCTATCATCATCACTTCCTTAGACAATTTGATGTCAAGAATTGCATTCAATAACTAGCACAAAGATGACTTGGTCACTCTCTCCAGGTTCTTCAGTGTTAGTGACTACTTCTTCCTTATTTGTTGTAATATTTTCAGCGTGCCAAGTGCTATTGCTGTTGTTGCTGTTCACTTGCTAAATTGTGTACAACATTTTGCAACCCCATGAACTACAACAAGCCAGGCTGCCCAGTCCTTCACTATCTCCCAGAGTTTGCTCAAACTCATGTCCATAGAGTCTTCATTTATACTCCTTAGAGAGAAGAAATTTCTTATAAGGTCATCCAGCCAATTCTGTACCAGATTTGCTAGATTTAAGAAAAAAAGAAAAGAAGGAGCTTTTATAGGTGCCCAGATATATGTAAAAATACAGGCACACACATCTTCACTTTGTTCTGAAATGACTTATATGTTGGGTACCAGTAGGCAGATATCTTATAATGAGACTGCTATATTCTCATCATCCTATATTAGATTTCACTGAAAATTACTGAGAGATTTATCAAATATTATTTGCTCTCTGCTGTTCCTATTTTTCTTCATAGTGTCTAATATTAAATAGTTCTCATGATGTTTTTGTCTCTCCATCATATTTTAACTTAAAGGCTTTTTATTCATGCCAATAAATATTTTAATACACTCAAGTCTCTAGAATTTTGCAAAATATAGAGTTGACTTAAAAAGACTTATGTCAATTTTATAATCATAATTTAGGGAAAAATCATTCCCATTTTCAGACACCATATATCAATTTATCTCAGAACACAATGTCTTTCTTGTATAACTATTAAAATCTTTAACATAAAGAAATTGGTGCATTGGCTATGCCTGTAAATTTTTAAGTTTTGTATCTTGACTTCATTCCTTACTTCAGTCTTTTAAGTAAGATTTTTGTCAGTTATATGGTAGATACTAATCTTCTGTGTATATTAAGTAGAATGCACTCATTACTTTGGACTTCTCTGATAGCTCAGATGGTAAAATATCTGCCAACAATGCAGGAGACATGGGTTCAATCCCTGGGTTGGGAAGATCTCTTGGAGAAGGAAATATCAACCTATTCCAGTATTCTTGCCCAGAAAATCCTATGGATGGAGGAACCTGATAGGTTACAGTCCATGGGATTGGAAAGAGTTGGACACAACTGAACAACTTCACTCATTACTTTTAAATAATTCATTTAAAATATAGTAGAGGAAATATATCTGTACTGAAATGCTAATTAGAAAGTGCATCATTGGACTTCCCAAGTGGTCTAGTGGTTAGGACTTCATGCTTTCATTGCTGAAGGTGAAAGTTCAGTCCCTGATTGCAGGCTTAAGATCCCAAAAACCTTGAGGCATGGTCAAGATTATTAAAAAAAAGGATAGTGCACTTTGAAAAGAAAAGAAAATTCAACACTGTGTTATACAAATTTTTTCAAGAGAAGCAAGCTGAAGGAGTGCTTATTCTGTGAGAGGAGTTGAGGAAGTAAAATCTGAGCTAAGTTATCTATGATGAATTAGTATTCAAATGTTGGTAAAGAAGGAGAAAACTTCTGTCCAAAGAGAGAAAACCAACTTGTCAATAAGTATGAAAAATCATAACTCACTTGGAGAACCACAATTGGTACCATAAATTTGTCTAAAGTGTAGGGATTATATATGAGTCAGGAAGGAAATGATTTTGCATGCTATGCTGAGATTTGGTCTTAGAGATGATAAAAATATTGAAATATTTTAAGCAAGGATGTGACTTAGACATATTTTAAAAAAATTTTTATAGAATATGGAGAATTGATTAGGTAGCTTAAGACTGGAAAAATAATCTGTGTACAAGAGGTAGATGAAGTTTTGGGTGAGAAGATGACTAAAGATAGAGCACAAGGGAAAAAAAGTATCTTTAATTTTAAAATATAATAATTTCAAGAATAGAGTCATCAGCAGGATCAAGCATCACAGGAAAAACACAAAAGTCAAAGCAAGAATTGAAAATGTTATATTGGAATTGGAATAATAATTCCAAAAGAGTGGCAGGAGAAAGATCAGACAGGAAGATTCTGAAATCTCTATGAAAAGAGGAATTTTAGACAGGTGTGAAAACTACTTTTTAAAAAATGAGTAGATGAATGAACGGTTTATTTTAATAGACTTTATCCCTATGAACATTTAACTTATTGATTCAGCAAATAGTCATGCCAATAGCTGCTTTAGATGTTGGGAGTATAACGTGAACAAAAAGCCCCAGCCCTAACACCTTAGAATTTGATGATATAATGGGGAGAAAGCTCTTCAGCGTCTCTGCAGTGCACTTCTCTAAGCAAAAGCGGTAGTTACGTAGACTAATGAATCTTTCTAAGAGAGAAACTAACAGAGACAATCTGGATCCTAAAGTGATGCACTCCATTATCTCTCAGCAATGTGGCAATTACATTTTTATGCTTTGAGTGGACGAGGCATGTATCTGCAGTTAAAGTTTTATGCATCATTATTTACAGAAGTGGAATAATATCCATCAATGACATCATGTATATAAGAACATCCATCAAGTATTAGAAAAAGGAAAGGAATATTTGTGACTAATTGTTTATTCTTCAATTCATCAAGCAGTAAAATAAATAAGATTCAGTTTAATTGCTGACACATTCAGAGTAAGGAGTGGGATTTTGTTGGTTCAAACTGTGTATGTTACTAATTTCAAGAGTGAAATAAAAATCTATCAATGACACACCAAGTAATTGGAAATGCTTTGGAGAATTTATCCAGAGATTTTATTTGCCCAAATTGCCTTCTTGGAACTTGTTGTCACATCAGAAAATGTCTGCCCTGATTTGTTGACACATAAAGTTCTGTACGGAACTAGTTATGGGTCAAAGATTTGCACAACTGTTTATATGAAAACAAACAATATAGTCCAAGTACTATCAAGTTATTTATAAGGAACTTTATAGAAAACTCTATCATCAAGAAATGCTGGTATTAATGTTAGAAGGGTCTTGTTAGTTATATATTTAAATATGGTTTGAATTTTTCTAGAGAATCTGTCAGTTTTACCTATACATATGATGGGACAATATTTTATTTTGTTCCTTTGCTTTCTAAATTGCATTTTTAAGGGTGACATATGTTACACTGAAAAGTGTACAGTTCCTCAATTATGTTCAATAGTATAAATCTTTATGATATTTGTAGTCCACTCCTAGAATACTTGTGATTATACCCCACATGATTACTTCAAAATTTTGTCTTGCTTTACATGACCACTAGTGCATAAAATTAATCTATTAGAAATACAAATTGCTGAGGACTGAAACTAGACCAAAACAAAAATGTTACCAATTACTTACTCTGGAATAACTGAACAATATTAAATAAAGTGAGATTATTTATTACAAATGCATGTTGCCATTTTGACTAAGTGTAAAGTGACTTGATATCTAAGCCTCCATGTTACTTTTTTTTTATTTAATTTGGATAAAAGAAAATTATTTCAAATATCCATTTGTATTGAGGAAGAAAATAAATTGTGCATCACTCTGTCTCTCATAAAAATGCAAAGCAAATTGATGGGTAGTTAGAATAGGAAAAAAGAGTCCAAAACAGCAGTGGCTGAAAGACAAAGACATGGCATCCAGTTCCATCACTTCACGCAAATAGATGGGGAAACAGTAGAAACAGTNACTCTGTCTCTCATAAAAATGCAAAGCAAATTGATGGGTAGTTAGAATAGGAAAAAAGAGTCCAAAACAGCAGTGGCTGAAAGACAAAGACATGGCATCCAGTTCCATCACTTCACGCAAATAGATGGGGAAACAGTAGAAACAGTGGCTGACTTTATTTTTAGGGGCTCCAAAATCACTGCTAATACAGCCATGAAATTAAAAGATGCTTGCTCCTTGAAAGAAAAGTTCAGTTCAGTTCAGTCCAGTTCAGTTTCTCAGTCGTGTCCGACTCTTTGTGACCCCATGAATCCAGCACCATAGGCTTCCCTATTCATCAACAACTTCCGGAGTTCACTCAGACTCAAGCCCATCGAGTCCATAATGCTATCCAGCCACCTCATCCTCCGTCGTCCCCTTCTCCTCCTGCCCCCAGTCTCTCCCAGCATCAGAGTCTTCTCCAATGAGTCAACTCTTTGCATGAGATGGCCAAAGTACTGGAGTTTCAGCTTTAGCATNAGTATATTCAAAAGCAGAGACATTACTTTGCCAACAAAGGTCCGTCTAGTCAAGGCTATGGTTTTTCCAGTGGTCATGTATGGATATGAGAGTTGGACTATGATGAAAGCTGAGCACAGAATTGATGCTTTTGAACTGTGGTGTTGGAGAAGACTCTTGAGAGTCCCTTGGACTGCAAGCATATCTAACCAGTCCATTCTAAAGGATATCAGTGTTCACTGGAAGGATTGATGCTAAAGCTGAAAGTTCAATACTTTGGCTACCTCATTCGAAAAATTGACTCATTGGAAAAGACTCTGATACTGGGAGGGATTCAGGGCAGGAGGAGAAGGGGACAACAGAGGATGCGATGGCTGGATGGCATCATCGACTCGATGGACATGAGTTTGAGTGAACTCCAGGTGTTGTTGATGGACAGGGAGGCCTGGGATGCTGCAATTCATGGGGTCACAAAGAGTCAGACACGACTGAGCGCCTGAACTGAACTGAACTGAATTTAGGATTAAGTGCACTTTACCAGGAGGAGATAAAATGTTTAATTTTAAGCCTCATTATATTTAATCAAATAGGAGAAGTCAAATAGTCATCAGAATGACTGAAAGTGAACTCAAGGTGCTTCTAGCTAATTAACAAAAGAATTGGGATTCTCCAGGAAATAATACTGGAGTGAGCTGCCATGTCCTTCTCCAGGGGATATCCCCACCCAGGGATTGACCCTGCATCTCTTGTGGCTCGTGCATTAAAGGTGTATTCTTTACCACCGAGTAACCAGGAAAGCCTCACATGTTATTTTAGAAATTAAAAAACATGAAACATGCACGTACACATAGGCAGACAAGACACACACATATGTATGTGTGTTGTCATATTTATAGTTTTACCAAGTGATTAGAAGGTAGAAAGTTAGGAATAGTTTTTTCACTATAGCTATTTATATNGTTATTTTAGAAATTAAAAAACATGAAACATGCACGTACACATAGGCAGACAAGACACACACATATGTATGTGTGTTGTCATATTTATAGTTTTACCAAGTGATTAGAAGGTAGAAAGTTAGGAATAGTTTTTTCACTATAGCTATTTATATGCTTTCAAAAATGAATACATTTAATATCGAGTAGAAATAGAAATAAATATAGGTATAGATGTACAAATGCTTGTGCTCATTGAAGGAATGATGATTATTTCCTCCCTTCTGTGAAATCAATATGTTCAACAGGGAGTAGAAGGTTCATTAATTTTAAGACATGCTCTTTAAAAAAAGAAATAGAGGATGAATCCAGTAATTGCTAAATTGTACCCCCCAAAATAGAACAGTAGCAGTTAAGTGGCTAATTAGTTTATATTTGCATGCTTCAAGATTAATATAATAGCTCTAACATATATATTTTCCCTTTTATAGCATCTATTTTATAAAAATGTACTAGTTTTTCTGAAAAATAATATGAAATCTCTGCTTATATTCACAAAGTCACTAATACTCAGATTGCTGTTACATGTTCAATAATATTGGTGAACAAATAATGTCCTTAGAAAGCAATTAAATAAGATGACATCATTCCCATTTACTCATGATTACCCTTTTTATTTTAGTGTTCTATTTTAAGAAAAGGGCAGGTGGGAAGGAGAAAAAACTAGTAATAGGCAAATAGATTAACTTATATGGTAAAAATGTTGCTTCAACAGGCATGTCAAAAACAAATTTTTTTTTTTTTTTTTTGCTGGCCTTTCCTAAAAATCTCTTTTTTCAAAAGGCAGTAAAGGACATACGTTTATGTTTAAAAATACCTATGTTGAAAACTCTGCACAAGTTCATTATCCATCTATTCTCAAAGGCAAACATCTTTCCATTCTGAAGAAATAGAAGCTGATTTTCTTTTTTACACATAGCCATAAAAATAGTTGTTCATCCTTATTACATTATATAGCCTTGAAAGAGGGAATTAACATAGACATCATTGTTCTGTGAAACTGTCTGAACTATTAATAGTAGACCCAGGTGAATTAGACTGTTCAAGTATCAAGTTTATCAGACTACCAACATGAGTACATATAACCATTATGGTTGAACATCAGAGGAAACAGAGATGTCAGATGCTAATTGGTAAATGTAAAATGAAAATTATCTTGGTTTATAAGGAATATATCTATGTATGTTTATGTTTATTTTAGTGACTTTTTTCTTTCTGGTTTATTGAGATATAATTGACATAGAGCACTATATTAGTTTAAGGTGTATAGCATAAAGATTTAACTTACAAACATCATGATTACCAAAATGATTACCAAATGATTACCAAAAGAAGTTTCTTGAACAATCATTATCTCATACAGATGCAAAATGTAAAAAGTAGAATTTTTTTCCTTATGATAATTCTTAATATGCTTTAGTAAATTTCATTTATAAACATGATGCAATGTTAATTACATTTACCATGTTGTACATTATATCTCTAGTACTTATTTAGAACAGGAGTTTATACTTGGGTGTATAAAAATTTTAGATCAACTACCATCTATTGCAACTTGTAAACCAGAGTTCAATGAACATTTGAATCATATACAAAGTGAACACAGAGGTAACTTCAAGTAGTTATACAGTTTTATTTTTTTACCCCTGAATCAGGGTCTTGGGATGGTTGTCTCAATAATGATTCCCCAATAATACCTTGCATAAAGGTTAACATAATGAACCTGAGTTGAAATTGGATTTTGTTCTACATACGAATCACTTTAGAGGAGAGGACATAAAATGAGATTTAATATCCTAGAACAAGTGTACACACACACACACACACACACACACACATATATATATGTATGCATTAAATAAAGTGTAAGATTAATTCCAGATTGATTAATACAGTTTTAACAACTGTAGACAGCAGCAGCAGGAGACAGATGTTAGACTACCCACATGGTTCTAATTTTAAGAATGAGTGTTAGATTTCTGTTTTCTTTTTTTAAAGCAAAAGATATATTTAAAATCTGATATTTAATCTCTTCTTACACACAGCTTACAGTACAGCTCAGACATGATACATATTTCTGTTCATATGCTATTAATATTGGTCTATTAAGGTAGATGTTCTGATGGTTCTTTTTCAGTTCTTTTCTAATGCAAGTATTTTTTAAAAATAATATTTTCTCTACTTCAAATTTCATTGCTTGCTCGAGCTTTTGAGTACTTCTAATTTTATTCACTATCAAAGAAAACATTTTTACTATAGCAGAAGTCAACAGTCACTATATCTTTCAGAGAAGCAGAGCATAGAGTCTAGTCATGATTTTACTGATGGTTTGAGAAATCAGATGAATTCCTCTTGAAAAACAATATGAACTCTCTTGGATGTACACCCTTCACTTCTTAGCTGAAATAAAATTTCTTCTTGGATTAAATAAGTAATGTAGATATTATATGTATGAGATACTATTGAGGGCAGTAATACTCACTGAACAATTAATCTTTCATTTTTATTGAGTTATGTCTTGCAATCGTTCAGAGAAGAACTTTTAAATAATTGCAGTTTAGATCCTAAGTTAGACATGACTTTAACTATAGTTCAAAATAGTGAAAAGTTGAAATAGAAAGAACTTATATTTGGGAAAACGTATTTCCCCACAACATATTTCATTTTTTTTCCCACACTTACCTGTCACTTATCATTTTTTTGTTCTTAATATTTAACCTTTAAGGTATATCGTTCCATTTAACATCTTTTTGAATTATTTTTAAAGTTCACTAAGAAAAAAAAAACTTTTTTTGTAAGAGATGTGACTGTTTATATATATCAGGCCAGTGTGCAGTGTCATATTCCATTCTTCCTATCATATTGACAATCTTCACTACTTCTCCCTTTTCTCGTCTACTCATGTACAATATTCCTCAGATATTCTGAAAAGTCTTTCTCATCTACTCTCAATTAAGTTTCACAAATTCCTTCAGATTAGAATCTTCCCTCTTTCTCAATAGTTCCATCAACATTTATACCTCTGGTTTTATATATGCTTTCAGGACTTTGATTTACACCTTATAATATGATAAATTGAGGGGTTAAAAATGTAAGATGCATTTGAAAGGTGAGTGAAACATGAACAATATATTAATCTCAAATTTTAATTTTTTTAATAAATTGAGAGTCTTTAGAACTAAATCAAATAATAATGATGATTTTTTTAATCAATAAGGCATTTATTGAACATTTATTGAAGTACTAGAATAAATAACAAATACAAAATGATGGCTAGGTGTCCTTATTTGAGAAATTCATGCTTTAGTATGGAGATCAATATGCTTAAAAGATTTATAAGGCAAAGTGAGATGTTTCTCAAAACAAGTAGGCCTAGACTAAAATGTTGTTAATGTATTTCTTAACACTTAAAAATTTAAAGACAATCTTCAAAGATTTAAAGATTACAGCTAACTCTTTTCCTTCCACACTCAAAAAGAGAAAACAAAGAAAGAAATAAAAACTTTACCAGAAACTTGACCCTGAAACTCTAACTTAGAACCAGTGACAGAATCAGTAGGAATAAGACTTTTTTAAGAGCAATGCCAATAACAATTGTTTGGCAATGTTTGTAAGATTTGGACAGGCTAGAAGAGCTAAAACCCAGATGTCTTCATTAAGCCATAATTTTAAAGGGATCTAGAGTGACTCAGGGTTGATAAAATTCTCAGAATCTGGCAAAATCAGTCACAAACCTCACAAATAAATATAAATTGACAATCAAAACCACAACTATCCAAGAAGGTACAACATGAAAGTTTCATCAGCAATAATAATGAATATTTTAGTACCCCATATTTTGCAAATATGAAAATCGGTAGTGGCTGCATATAAGACTAATATGTTTGAAAAGATAAAGAAAACACTGAATGAATTCATAACATTCAGCAAGCTGTAAAATATTTTCTTTAATAATCAGACAATCTTAAAATAAACTAATACATTTTCACAAATGAAACACGACTGCTGAAACAAAATACAAAATGAATGAGTTTCATAACACAAAACACAAATGAATTGAAGAACAGAAATATCTAGCTGAATATAACTTTTTGAAATGTCAGCCAAAAGAGAAAAATAAGTCAAATATATGAAAGATAATTTAAGATATATACTGGCTAGAATGAACATATGTTTAATTATAGTTCCAGAATAGAAGTCTGGACAGAACTGAAGCAAAGCAAAACTTGAGGAACAAATGCCTAAAACCTTACTAATACAGAAATATGATTGTCAGGAAGCACAATATATGAAAATGGATGCTTTTTTTTAAAATTCATGATTAGATGCAGCACACCCACACTTCATTGGAAAAAGCAATTTTAAAATCAGGGAGAGACTAAATATTGGTGTGTGTATGAAAAAATAAACCACTAGGACTTCCCTGGTGGCTCAGACAGTAAAGCATCTGCCTGCAATGTGGGAGACCCAGGGTTCAATCCCTGGGTCGGGAATATTCCTTGGAGAAGGAAATGGCATCCCATTCCACTTTCACTTTCATTTTCACCCCAAAATAGTTAAATTAACAGCAGTCTTCCAAATAACACTGCCATTCAAAAATAACAATATATTTTCTAGAGCACTGGGTGAAAATAATCATCACACTAGCTTTGCTTACCCTGTCAAGAAATGAACTATTTTCTTGATGTTGAACACACCTGTTGTAAACCAGATCTCCATCTAAAAACAACTGGAAAAGATTTGTTTTTAATAGGGAAAACTGTAGGCATTAAAAAACACGAAGAGAACAAAATTATGAGGATAAGACTGAAGAAATTAGAACTATAAATTGGTTAGTCCAATATTTGGAACAACTTTCTCTTCAACAATTTACTAATTCTCAGGTTAAAAGACAGAGAATAAGCAGAAGTTCAACAATCGTCCAGGGTCTGAAGGCAAAACAAAACAAAATAATTGAGATAACCCTATCAAAATCCAGTTGTTCTTCAAGAATTTTACAGCAAAAATCTGTTTCTAAGAGTATAAAAATATCTGTATAAATATATTTGTAACTGTACACAGGAGCATTACTTATTGTTGTATTTTTTAATTGTAAACAAAACAAAACAAATAAAAGGCAAGGAACTATAAAATATCTATTAAAGAGAATAATTGACCAGGGCTCTGTGACAAGCCAGTCGGGGGGATGGAGTGGGATATGGGAGAGAACTTCAAGAGGGAGGGGACATAAGTGTACCTACGACTGATTCATGTTGATGTATGGCAGAAATCAACACAATACAGTAAAGCAATTATCCTCCAATTAAAAATAAATTAAGAAAAAGAAAAACAGAATGATTAACTACCGTTGTTGTCATATATCCTAGACTGTAGTCTACTTGAGGTACCAGCAAATATTTTAAGATATTTTTATGTCTGAGACATTGTGTTAATTGGTTTATATACTAGTTATATTTTCCTCATTTTGTAGATGTGAACTATAAGTTTTAAATGGATNTCCCTGTCATTCATTGTCTCCCAAAGTTTGCTGAAACTTATGTCTATTGAGTCAGTGATGCCATCCAACCATGTCATCTTCTGTTGTCCCCTTCTCCTCCTGCCTTCAATCTTTCCAAGCATCAGGGTCTTCTTTTCCCATAAGTCACTTCTTCTCAACAGGTGCCCAAGCTATTGGAACTTCAGTTTCAGCATCAGTCCTTCCTGTGAATATTAGATGTGTATAAGAGACAGTTACTATAGTGAGAAAAAAATCTGTGATGGAATATTATAAAATGTTAGTTGTAGTTATATTAAAATGTTTAGATAAGTGCTTTGTAATTTTGTCTTTATGTTGCATTATATATTTTAATCTGGAAAAAAAAATTTAAGAAGTCTAAGTCTTATCTCTTACCACACTTTGTTTCTTGAGAACAGATCTGTGTTAAAAGTATCTTTTGTATTCCTCAGAAGAAATTGAAAATAAAATTAAATTCATAATGTTTGATAAATATTTATTGAATAACAATGTAGATATAAAAATCTTAATGACAAAACAGAAACAACTGTACACCGGAGAAAACATCAAAAGCTCATGATTATATCATTGGAGACCTGGCCTGATTTTTATAACTGAATGATTTGTAATGATTCCTCACTGATAATACAGGTAAAAATGAAAACCACTTATCAAAGACACCTCAGGGCATCATCAGCAATGTAATATAATTAAGTATAGAATATTTCCAAAGGATAACAAATCTAATCAGTGTTTTCACATATACAATAGGTAATTAGAGGTCATACAGCAATAGTTCAAGAAATATTTGTTAGGTGTGTATTATACTTTGTTCCTTATGCTTTAACTGGAGGATGAAAAAATAAGCTATTGTCTTTGTCTTCAAAGAATTTGTAAGGAAGATAGGCATGTAAAATTATGTATACCTACTATGATAATCATAAATCTAAGGACTTATGTGTTTGAAGATGTGCTGATAATTCTATCTGCAACAAAAGATCCCAACAGAAGAGTCAGGAAGGACTTGGCATAGGAAGTGATTTTGAGTTGCTGTTGTTGTTCAGTCTCATATCCAACTCTTTGCAGCCTCATGGACTGCAGCTTACCAGGCTTCCTTCCCTGTCATTCATTGTCTCCCAAAGTTTGCTGAAACTTATGTCTATTGAGTCAGTGATGCCATCCAACCATGTCATCTTCTGTTGTCCCCTTCTCCTCCTGCCTTCAATCTTTCCAAGCATCAGGGTCTTCTTTTCCCATAAGTCACTTCTTCTCAACAGGTGCCCAAGCTATTGGAACTTCAGTTTCAGCATCAGTCCTTCCTGTGAATATTCATGGTTTATTTCCTTTAGCATTGACTGGCTTGATCTCCTTCCTGTCCAAGGGACTCTCAAGAGTCTTCTCCAGCACCAGGGTTTGAAGGCATCAGTGCTTTCAAGCTCAGCCTTTTCTTGTTATCCAGCTCTTATATTCTGTACATGACTACTGGAAAAACCATAGCTTCGACTAGATGGACCTTTGTTGGCAACGTAACATCTCTGCTTTTTATACTGTCTAGGTGGAAGCATTAAACATGTAGCTTTGTAACAAAAGTTACTACAAACATTTGTCCATTAAGAAAGGATAAAATATTAAGAGGCAGAGACATAAAATGATTTAGTTGGTTCAAGTAAAATTGTGAAATTGAAGGAAAAACTCTGTCATTTATAATGTTAAGAGATATTTATATGTCTGAATAACTATACGTGAGGAAAGACTGCTATAAACAGAGAAGCAGATAGGATCCGAGAGGATGCTTGTGACTAAAGATCTCACAATGAAGCTATTCATAATTCTCAAGCAGAGGTCCTACCTTTTTAGAAAGAATGGAAACAATGCATATGGATTTATATTAGGAACTTCCCTGAATCCAGTTTGTCATCAAGGAGCAGAAGGAGAAGTTAGACTTTATTGATACTCACAGACACATTCTGTATTTCCAGAAAACAATCTTCCAGTGAGCCAGAGTGAAGAAGAAAATGAATGCTGCTTTTAAAGGATTTTTTATGTTTTTAGAAATTTATTGGGACTTCCCTGGCAGTTTGGTGGTGAAGACTATGCTTCCATTGCAGGGGGCAATCCTTGGTCAGGGAATGAAGATCTCACACACCATGTGGCATGGCCAAAAAATGGAAAAGAAAAGCAAAAAAAAAAAAAAAACTGGACAAGAAAAATGAAGCTAAAACAACAAATCCTTAAATCCTGGTGCCAAAAGAAACAGATATTATAAAGCATGGAAACTGGCCCTCCCCTAACAGGAACATCCTGTAAATAGCTGCTCCAGGCAGCAAAGACTACATTCAAAATACACAATAATTAAAAAGAAATAGCACTGAGTCTTCACAAAGATAATTACAGAAAAAAATTAAAATTGGAATGAGAGAAAAAGAAGGAAAAACAGACCAAGAAAACTTCCTAGTAAAAGCACTACCATGGGACATAACCTTTGTCATAGACATCAAAGGGGAAAAAGGAACCTCCATCTCAAAGTGAAGGTTCAAGAATTTTAGAGACTACAAGCCAGAAAATAGAAGGAAACTAAAAGCTAGCACCTAGTCCCATCACTTCATGGGAAATAGATGGGGAAACAGTGGGAAAAGTGTCAGACTTTATTCTGGGGGGCTCCAAAATCACTGCAGATGGTGATTGCAGCCATGAAATTAAGACGCTTACCCCTTAGAAGAAAAGTTACAACCAACCTAGATAGGATATTCAAAAGTAGAGACATTACTTTGCCAACAAAGGTCCAGCTAGTCAAGGCTATGGTTTTTCCAGTGGTCATGTATGGATGTGAGAGTTGGACTGTGAAGAAAGCTGAGCGCCAAAGAATTGATGCTTTTGAACTGTGGTGTTGGACAAAACTCTTGAGAGTCCCTTGGACTGCAAGGAGATCCAACCAATCCATTCTGAAGTAGATCAGTCCTGGGTGTTCTTTGGAAGGAATGATTCTAAAGCTGAAACTCTAGTACTTTGGCCACCTCATGAGAAGAGTTGACTCATTGGAAAAGACTCTGATGCTGGGAGGGATTGGAGGCAGGAGAAGAAGGGGATGACCAAGGATGAGATGGCTGCATGGCATCACTGACTCGATGAATGTGAGTCTGAGTGAACTCTGGGAGTTGGTGATGGACAGGGAGGCCTGGTGTGCTGCGATTCATGGGGTCGCAAAGAATCCGACATGACTGAACTGAACTGACGATGTAAAAGTAAATTCATTTAGAAATTGAAGCCAGACTGATAGTTGTACAAAAGGGATAAGCACTGTTAAATAATAAAGGGTGTTGAGGTCAGATTAAGAAAAGTGAACAAAATAAGGTGGAAATCAAAGAAGATTAGGAAACAAACCAATAGATACAAAAGACTGACAAACATAATCCAAAATATGCATACTCCTCTCTCTTTTTAAAACAAATCTATCCTAATAGATTTAAATGCAATAAGAAAACTTTACATTGCTCAAGAAATACTTGAATCTATAGTCTGAAATGAGAAACCATATTCTAGGATAAATAAAACAGACAAAATAATTAATGCCTACATATAAAAAGGGGATAAAAAAGAAATCTTCAGATATTTATATAAAATGTCATACTATCAGCATGGTCTCTCACTTCCCCACAGAAACATCCAATACATGAAAGCACTGGGATTTTTTTATGACTACCAAGAGCTCTAGGAAAAAAAGAACTATACAGCAATTGCATATGCCCTGCTAACCTTTGGTTCCAGGATAGAATTGAGAGATATGTAGGATTTAACTTCTTAAAACCACTTCTAGAGCCCTAACTAAAATGCTAAAAAGGTAAATTAGAATGCTACATCAAAAAGACTACTGGTGAACAGTGATTCTATTTAACTTCATAATTAAGACAAAAAAGTAGTGTAGATGATACAAATATTAATTCCCTATGACTATTGTGCTAAATGGGATGTAGGCCACACAGCAAAGACCATGTGCTGTTCTGGTCCACAGTTCCAGGTGAGGTCTAAGCTCACAGTCCACATCAATCACCAAATGTATGTGGATGTCTCAAGATGTTTCCATTACCCAGCTGGCAATTAGTCCCAACAAATGAAATTTCCCAGATGTGATATTGTATGTAAAGAGATTTCCAATCCAAATTCCTCAATCACAGTCTATGAACTTAACAAAATGGTTGTTTAACAGTAAGATTGTAGTGATTTGCATGCGTCAATAGTAACTGAAATAGTCTACAAACAGTTCATTCTTATATTTAAATTATGCCTCATTAAAAATAAATCATAACTAAAAATGATAGAGTTAGAAATATATACTTGTAAGTGAGCCAAATTAATCTATTAGGTCAACTATTTGTCTACAATGGTGTTATAGTCAAATATTCACTATTCAAATATTTTTAAAATATTTAAAGCCTCTCTATAGAAGTTGTTATAAAAGTTTTCCAAAAGTTATATAAAGTACAGGGTAGCAGGCTTCGTAGTTCAGTACTTGTTTTAAAACAAGACAAAACAACAAAAACCCCCAAATATGTTTATGTATAAAATACATCTTTGATAAAAGACATAAATGACAACACTGTTTCCCCTACCCGCAGTGGGCAAATTGGGTAATTAAAGTAAATGAAAGGGAGGTTTATTTCTCAGTGCATGTTCTTTTGTACCTCTTGTGCAGTTATTACATGGGTTTGTTTCAAAAAGGGGGAAAAATAAGCTACTTAAAAACTAATCAATTCAGACTTACCTTAAGGAAGTTATTCAATAAGTTTTACAAAAGGATGTTAATTAATGGAACAATTAAAGAGGACATTATCTATTTAGCAAACAGTAAGTAAATTATTCATTGGAAGTGAAATTCCATATGTAACACATTCTGATTTGGTTGGCTAGTTTCATTTGATTGATTAGTTTCCTCCAATATGTACTTAAAAAAAAAATACTTTATTCTACTCTATAATACTGTATTGGTTTTGCCATACATTGACATGAATCAGCCACAGGTGTACACGATCTCCCAATGCCGAAGCCCCCTTCCACCTTCCACCCCACACCATCTCCCCGGATCATCCAGTACAACAGCCCCGAGCAACCTGTATCCTGTATTGAACATAGACTGGTGCTTCTTTTCTTATATGATAGTATACATGTTTCAGTGCCATTCTCTCAAAACATCCCACCCTCTCCCTC